>PVJO010006471.1:0-89094 GCA_004026905.1 Hystrix cristata
TGGAGTTTTTTGGGTCTTCTATGTAGAGTATCATGTCATCCGCAAATAACGATAGTTTCACTTCTTCCTTTCCTATCTTTATTCCTTTTATTTCTTTCTCTTGTCTAATTGCTCTGGCTAATGTTTCTAGAACTATGTTGAATAACAGTGGTGACAGTGGGCACCCTTGTCTTGTTCCAGATTTTAGTGTGAAAGCTTCAAGTTTCTGGCCATTTAGTGTAATGTTGGCTGTTGGTTTGTCATATATGGCTTTTAACAGATTGAGATATATACCCTCTATTCCTAATTTCTGTAGTATTTTTATCATGAACGGGTGTTGGATTTTGTCAAATGCTTTTTCTGCATCTATTGAGATGATCATATGATTTTTGTCTTTCACTTTGTTGATGTGGTGTATTACGTGTAGTGATTTGCGTATGTTGAACCATCCCTGCGTCCCTGGGATGAATCCTACTTGGTCATGGTGTATAATCTTCTTGATAATTCATTGTATTCTGTTGGCCAGAATTTCGTTGAGAATTTTCGCATCTGTGTTCATTAGGGAGATTGGCCTGTAGTTCTCTTTTTCAGTTGGGTCCTTTTCTGGTTTTAGTATTAGGGTAATGCTTGCTTCCAGGAATGATTTTGGAAGTATTGCTTCCTTTTCAATTTCATTAATGAATTTGAGGAATAATGATATTAGATCATCTTTGAATTTTTTGTAGAATTCAAAGTCCAGGACCTGGACTTTTCTTTGTTGGTAGGTTTTTAATTACCTCTTTGATTTCAATGGGTGATATTGGTTTATTAAGAGTTTGTATCTCTTCTTGGTTTAGTTTTGGTAATTTGTATGTTTCTAGGAATCTGTCCATTTCTTCCATGTTTTCCATCTTGTTTGAGTATAAGTTCTTGAAGTAGGTGTTGATGATCCTTTGGATTTCTGACGGATCAGTTTTGACTTCCCCCCTTTCATTTTTTATTGCATGAATTTGGGTCTTTTCTTTCCTTTTTTTGATCAGGTTGGCTAGGGGTTTGTCTATTTTGTTTAGTCTCTCAAAGAACCAACTCTTTGATTCGTTGATTCTTTGTATTGTTTTCTTGGTCTCAATTGAATTGATTTTAGCTCTGATCTTAATGATAAAAATCCTTACTCTTTGAAAAACACTGTTACTAGGATGAAAAGTCTAGCTATATTTTGGAAGAAACTATTTTTATGCCACCTATCTGATAAGAGATTTGCATATAGAATATATAAAAAACTCCTGTAACTCAGTAATAAAAGAACAACCAAATAAAAAATGGACAAAAGATTTATATAGACCATATAAAAGAATATGTAAGGATAGAAAATATGTATATTAAAAATGCTCAATATAATTATTCCTTAGGGACAAATTAAAGCTCAATCAGATAGCAATTTTCATGAAATGGGATAAAGTCTAACCATGGGAAGTCTAGGATGTGGAGTTATTGCTGCTCATGGATATGAAAAATGAATAAAAAGAGGGCCACAGATAATTTTTAAAAAGAATACAAATAAATAAACAAACAGAAATACACATAGGAGAATAAGGAAGCAAGGAGATAGAAAATGTCTAAGCCCCCAACTCTCTTAAGGCAGAGCAAGGGGTCAAAAAGGGAAGAAAAAAAAAATTCCAGGTTGTAGAAATCTATGAAAAACTCATAGAAGAGATGAAGAAAACAGATTGAGTTCAAAGAGGAAACGAACCAAAAGTTCACAGCAATTTTACTCACTATGCCCACAATGTATTTTGGGGACATAGGTAAAAAACTGGAGAAGCTCACCAAACAGTTCAAAATTTAAATGACAGATTCAACAAGGATATGGAATCCTTGAAAAGATACCGGACAGAAATACCTGAAATTAAAAAAAACTGTACAGAATTCATACATTGCAGAAATGACCAACATGAAGACAGAGTGTCTGATATAGAGCACAAAATAGTGAATTATGATAAAGAGCTCAAAGAAGCTAAAAAGAAAATAAGAGAACAAGAGAAGACTATACAGCAGCTACTAGATGACAGGAAGACCAATTTAAGGCTAATTGGAGTTAGAGAAAAAAGTAGAACATAGCACAGATGGATTCACTAACAGGCTTAAGGAAATCATGGAAGAAAATTTCCCAAATATAAGAAAAGAGTTTAAAATACAATTAAGTGATCCTGTAGAACACCAAACAATTATGATAAAAAATGAAGCTCAGCAAAGCATATCCTGATTACATTGCCTGATGTCCAGTAAACAAACAAAAAAGAATTTTTAAAGTAGCCAGAGAAAATTAAAAAATCACATATAAAGGTAAAACAATTAGAATCACAGTGGGCTTCTCAATACAAACTCTAAAGGCCAGAAAAACTTAGAGTGAAGTATTTCAAACCCTAACAGCAAATAAGTTCCATCCCAGATTAACTTACCCAGCAAAGCTATCCCTCAAAATAGATGGAGAAATAAGGTATTTCCACGAAAAAGATGAGCTCAGAAGATATGAGTGCTAAACAAGCTCTAGAGAAAACATTTAAAATATTCTTGACAGAAATAACGAATTGGACACAGCTAAAAACACAGAGGAAACTAGTGAGGTCAATAGATAAATATCAACAAAAAACATCAGGAAAAGCAAAACAAAGGATACACCAACAGACAAAGAAGGCAATAATAATAAATAACCAATACATCTTAATGATTTCTCTCAATGTTAATGGCTTCAACTCTACAATTAAAAGACATAGACTGGCAGACTGGATCAAAAAATAGAATCCAACAATCTGTTGCATTCAAGAAACTCATCCAATCCAAAAAAGATATTTATAGACTAAGAATTAAAGGATGGAAAATAACATTTCATGTACGTGAAAGATAAGCAGGGGTAGCAATTCTAATATCAGACATGATAAACTTCAAGCTAAAACTGATTAGATGAGACAAAGAAGGTCACTACATTCCAATTAAAGGAACAATTCTCTCAAAAACTCTCAAAACAATCCAAAACCTCTGGAACACTATGAAAGCAGTTCTGCGAGGAAAATTCCTCAGTCAATGCTCATATTAGGAAAATAGAGCAAGCTTAAATAGACAACCTTATGAGAAATCTTTTTTTATTTTAATGGTACTATATATATATATATATAAAACATTCATCACAGGGGATTTGTACCTGTACGTGATATATCCTTCTGCTTCTTTTTTTCCCATTCCCCTCCCCTCCCTTCACCCCTCCTCTCTCCTTATTTACAAAAGCTTTGTTTCCATTTTTTCCTTCTATTTCTTATTTCTCTTATCCCCCTTCCCCTCCCTTGTTCCCCTTCCCATTTGAACAATTTCTTTTCCCAATATAATATATTTTAGTCTTTATTTACACTTTCAGTTTCTCACACCAGAGAAACAATGCGGTATTTAAACATGTGTGTCTGGTTTATTTCACTTAAGAGTATGGTCTCAAGATGCATCCATTTACCTAAGAATGTCTCAAGCTTATCATTCTTTATGGCAGAATAGTACTCCACTGTATTACAAAAACACATTTTCTTTATCTATTCTGCTGTTGATGGGCATTTGGGCTGTTTCCAAGATTTAGCTATTACAAACTGTGCCGCTATGTACGTAGGTGTACATATATTGCTGTGGTATGATGCTTTTTGTTCTTTTAGGAAGATACCAAGAAGTGGAATAGCTGGGTAAAATGGAACCTCTATTCCTACTTCCCTGAGGAATCTCCACACTGATTCTGTAGTGGTTGTACTAGCCTACACTCCCACCAACAGCAGGGAAGCGTTCCTTTTTCTCCACAGCCCCTCCAGCATTTGTTATTGGTTGATTTGTTGATAATAGCCATTCTTTCTGGAGTGAGATTGAATCTCAATGTTTTTCTAATTTGCATTTCTCAAATGTGCAATGAATTTGAACATTTTTCATGTTTATTTGCTGTTTCTACTTCTTCATCTGAGAAGTGTCTATTCATTTCAGCTGCCCATTTTTGGACTGGGTCTTTAAATTTTGGGGGTCTGATTTTTGTGGGGTTTTTTTTTTTTTGAGATAGTAGTCCTTTGTTGGAGGAATAGTTGGAAAAATTTTTTTCCAACTCTGTGGGTTGTCTCTTCACTCTGTGGTAGTTTCTTTTGCTGTGCAAAAGCTTTTTAATAAGATGAGATCCCAGCTGTTGTTCTTTGTGATATTTCCTGGGCAATTGGGGTTCTGTTCATAAAATCTTTGCCTACACGCGTGTCTTCAAGTGTTCTACCTATTCTATTTTCCAGCAGATTTAGTGTTTTTTTTTTTTTTTTTTTTTTTTGGTGCTGGGGATCGAACTCGGTTCCTTGTGCTTGCAAGGCAAGCACTTTAACCACTGAGCTAAATCCCCAGCCCTAGTGTTTCTGTTTTAATGTTTAAATCTTTGATCCACTTTGATTTTAGCTTAGCGCATGGTCAATGATATTGGCATAGTTTTAATCTTCAGCATCTGGAGAGCCAGTTTTTCCAGCACCATTTATTAAAGAGGCTATCTTTCTTCCAGTGAGGTTGTTTGGCCCCTTTGTCAAAGAAAAGGTGAAGGAGAGTGTTTGGACTTGTTTCTGCATCTTCTAATCTGTTCCACTGGTACTCAGGTCTATTTTTTTTGCCAGTACCATGCTGTTTTTATTACAGTAGCTTTGTAATATAATTTCAGGTCAGGGATTTTGATGGCCTCTCCTTTGGTTTTGTTGCCCAGAATTGCTTTTGCTATTCTAGTTTTCTTTTGGTTCCAAATGAATTTTAGGATTGTTTTCTCTAATTCTATGAGGTATGGTATTGGTATTGTAATTGGGTTTGCATTAAATTTGTATAACAATTTTGGGAGTGTGGCCATTTTCACGATATTGGTTCTTCCTACCCAAGAACAAGGGTCATCTTTCCACTTTCTGATATCTTCTTCAAACTCTTTTTTCAAAGTACTGTAGTTTTCATTGTATAGATCTTTTATTTCCTTTGTTAGATTGATTCCTGGGTACTTCATTTATTTGGGTGCTATTGTGAAAGGTATTGTTCCCCTAATTTCTTTCTCAGTGAGTCTGTTATTTGTGTACAGGAATGCTATTGATTTTTGAGTGTTGACTTTGTACCCAGCTAAGCTGCTGAATTTGCTTATTGAAACTACACGTCTTTTGGTGGAGTTTTTGGGGTCTTCTTGTAGATTATCATGTCATCTGCAAAAAATGATAATTTAACTTCTTCCTTTCCTATCCCTATTCTTTTTATTTTTTTTCTCTTGTCCAATTGCTCTGGGTAAGGTTTCCAGAACTATATTGAATAAAAATGGTAATAGAAGACATCCTTGTCTTCTTCCAGATTTTAGAGTGAAAGCTTTTAGTTTTTGTCCATTTAGTATGATGTTGGCTGTTGGTTTGTCATAGATGGCTTTTATCAAATTGAGATAAAGACCATCTATTCCAATTTTTTGAAGGTTTTTTTTTAATCATTAATTGGTGTTGGACTTTGCCAAGTGCTTTTTCTGCATCTATTGAGATGATCATATGGTTTTTGTCCTTGGCTCTGTTAATAATTGTGTATCACATTTATTGATTTGCATATGTTGAACCATCCCTGCATCCCCAGCGTGAATCCTACTTGGTGATAGTGTATAATTTTCTTGATGATTTGTTGCATTCTGTTTGCCAGTATCTTATTGAGGATTTTTGCACATATATTCATTAATGAGATTGGCCTGTAGTCCTCTTTTTTCACTGGATCCTTCTCTTGTTTTGGAATCAGAGTAATCTTTGCTTCCAGGAATGAATTTGGGAGTATTGCTGCCCTTTCAATTTCATTAAAGAGTTCGAGAAGTAGTGGCATTATATCTTCTTTAAATTTCCTGTAGAAGTCAGCAGTGAATCCATCAAGACTTGGGCTTTTCTTTGTTGGTAGGTTTTTAATTCTTCAATTTCAGTCACTGATACTGGGTTATTCAGTGTTTTTATACCTTCTTGATCTAGTTTTGGTAATTCATATGTATCTGGTAATCTGTCTGTTTCTTCTGTGTTTTTGATCATATTAAAATACAGGTTCTTGAAGTAGGTATTGATGATTTTCTGGAGCTCTACAGGATCTATTGTGATCTCACTCTTTTCATTCCTAATTGCATGGATTTGAGTCTTTTCTTTCCTTTTTTTTTTTTTTTGGTAAGGTTGGCTAAGGGATTGTCAATTTTAATTTTTCAAGGAATTAACTCTGTGATTCATTGATTGTTTATATTGTTTTGTTAGTTTCAATTGCATTAATTTTGGCTCTGATTTTTAGAATGTACTCCCTCATAAGAGCTTTGGGCTTGACTTGCCCTTCTTTTCCCAGAAGCTTGAGGTTCAACATTAGCTGTTTATTTGAGCTGCTCTGTTTTTGTGATATGGGAATTCAATGCTACGAATTTACCTTGTCAGACTGCTTTCATTATTTTCCATAAATTTTGATAGGTTTATTGACATTATTGTTCAATTGTAGAAATTGTCTAATTTCTTCTTTAATTTCACCTGTGACCCATGGATTGTTCAGGAGGGTGCTATTTAATTTTCATGTTCTTATGAAGTTTCTGTGGTTTCTTTTGCCATTTATTTCCAGTTTCAATACACTATGGTCTGATAGTATGCATGGGATAATTTCGATTCCTTTGCATTTACTTAAGCATGTTCTGTGAGCTAGTATGTGGCCTATTTTGGAGAAAGTCCCATGTGCAACTGAGAAGAATGTGTATTCTGATGTTGTGTGGTGGCATACTCTGTATATATCTACTAAGTCCATTTGTTCAAAAGTTTGGTTTAGTTCTGATATTTCCCTGTTGACTTTTTGTCTTGTTGATCTTTTTGTGATAATGGGGTATCGAATCCCTCATTACAATAGTATTAGTGCTTATTTCGTTTTTCATGTCTGTTTATATTTGTTGTATACAGTTAGGTGTGCTGGTGTTTGGTGCATCTATATTTATGATTGTCATCTCTTCTTGGATTGTTCCCTTTACAAGGATGTAGTGACCTTCTTTTTCTCTCTTAATGAGTCTTGCCTTGAAATCCACTCTGTTTGCAAATAAAATAGCTACCCCTGTTTTTTTCCAGGTCCCTGTCACATGAAGTATTGTTTTCCATCCTTTGACTTTCAGTCTATGAATTTCTTTTTAAATTAAATGTGTTTCTTATATGCAGCACATTGTTGGTTCTTGCTTCTTGATCCATTCTGCCAGTCTGCTTCTTTTGATTGGTGAATTGAGACCATTTACATTGATGTTCATAACTGATATATGTTGACTTATTCTTGTCATGCTATTTAGTTATTGTTGGTTCCTATTTTTCCCTTCTGTTTATTTATTTGTCTTGCCAGAAGGATTCATTCTGTTGTGATTCCTGGAGTTGTAGTCCTCATTTTCTCTTTATAGCATGTCCTTCAGAATATTTTCGAGTGCTGGTTTGGTGGTCATTAATCTTTTCAGGTGTTCTTTGTTATGGAAGTATTTTACTTCTCCATGAATTTTGAAAGATAGTTTTGCAGGGTACATCAATCTTGGCTGGAGATTGTTTTCTTTTAGGGCTTGAAATACTTCACTCCAAGCTCTCTTTGATTTAAGGGTTTGTGTTGAGAAGTCTACTGTGATTATGATAACCTTTCCTTTGTAGGTTATTTGTTTCTTTTCTCTAATAGCTTTTAATATTCTGCTCATGTGTTGAATTTCTGGAATATTGACTGTTATATGCCTTAGTGTGGATTTTTGTTGATCATGGCTCATTGCAGTTCTATATGCCTCACTTATTTGTATGTCAAGTTCTTTTTCCATACTTGGGAAGTTTTCTGCCATTACTTCTGTGAACAGGTTTTTTAATGTCATTTGTACTGTCTCCTGGTTTTTCATTGTCTCTGATTCATCTTATGCTATTCTTCTTTGTGTCATCTAGCAGATGTTGGACTGGTTTTTCATGGTCCCTTACCATTTCGAACAATCCTTTCTTTTCATGATCATTAACCATAATCTAATCTTGTATATCTGAAATTCTGTCTTCACATTGTTTCATTTTACTGCCTATACTTTCAATAGAATTTTTAATCTCCTGGACATCTTTCTGAGTCTGTTTCATGGATTCCATTTCTTTCCTGTGTTGGGCATTTATGGTTTCCATCATTTTCCTAAGCTCCTCTATGTTTTTTTCTCTGTGTCTGTTCTGGAGTCACTAATCATGTCTTTCATTCTGGAATTGATTTCTGTTTTGATGTTTTCTAGAGCCTCATTCTTCTGCTTAGTTAGTTCCACCATTACTGCTTCCAAGAGTCTTGGTGTGGGGCTTTCATATTGTTCCACCTTGTTACCTGCTGGGTTTGCTTTTGGTGAGCTGGAGGTCTGGGGTTGCATCTTGTTTGTGTGTCTTCTCATTTTCTATTTTTTCTTTTTAAGTTTAATCTCTGACTTGATGCTTATGAATTGCCTATGGCAGGTAGCGTTTTTGTTAGTATCGAGAACCCTTTGGAAATGACTGCTTCGTCAGAGATGCCTTCTAGGTGTAGCTTGTTTTGGGTTTTGAGTCTGTTGCAAAATCCTACCTCTTCAATTTATTGGGCTGAAAAGTTGCTATCTGGTCAACCCCTGGTTCTTTGGCCCTGGCCTATAGTGTTGTTCATACCTTTCTTCCAATCTCAGTGTTGGCATACAAGGAAGAAATGATTAGAACAATTCTGTCACTTTGGCTGAAGCAGTACAATCAGCAACAACAATAGAATCAAACACAGCCTAGAAAATGACCAACTGTGGTAACTATTGATCTCACACCTTAAACCATATGAACTAGATTTGTCATTATATAACAATACCCCCCCAAGATAAACCAGATAAAACAGAAATTTGTATACAGTAAATATGCCCTCAATGTGGTGATTTTACCTGTAGGGGAGAAAATTCAAGAGAGATTAGTGGGGAAAAATAGAGAAATAGAAGAAGAGAAAGAGATGGGAAGCAAGGTTGGAGGACAGGTGAAGATAATGCAAACTTTGAGAAATTAGTGAAGAAAACAGGAGGGAAGGAGAGAAGGAAGAGATAAAAATAAGGACAGAACAAAACAACAAAAAACCTAGAATTTCACTTTCATATAGAAACAAGAAAAAAAGAGAGGTGAGGGGGAAAGAAAGCAACAATAACAGAAAAAAAAAAAGAAAAAGAAATGTTCACTTTCAGGCATGTCTGCTATCACTGGTAGACAGAATAGACAGGCCCAGGTCCTTGTTGATTAATCCCAGCAGTAAATTTATGGCAGGGTCGTAGGTATTCCCAGCTGGGTTCAATAGCAAGGTTTCACCAATTCCACTGAGCTTCAGCCTGGTCTCCTGCTAGGGGGTCGGAATCTGATTTGTTCAGCTGGAGACCCACCATGTCTCCCACTGGCTTGGACTCAGTTCCCTTCCAGTTTGGACTTGGCTCCCTGTGATCCTGCCAACTTGAATTTGAAGTCTGCTCTACCTTGCCCTGCCTTGCCCCAGCACCAAAATCCACTGGGAGCTTTTCTGAGTTCTGGGCTTGCCCCCTTTCCAAGATGGCAACCGACCGATTGCCCTCTCCTAGGGGTGTTTCAAACCAGATAACTCAGATAACTCATCAGCCACTGCAGTCTGCTGTGTCCACCACTCCACTCCACCTGTATGTCTTTCTGTAGAGGCCTCTAGGGTCACCAGTACTCACTGTTCTTCTGTAGGCTCAAGTCACATCACTTGTGCTGAGAGCTGTGGCCATGAGCTGGGACCATGAGCTGGGACCATGAGCTGGGGTTCTGGAAAAAAGTGCCATCAGCCACCTTCTTCTTCTGTGCTGAGGTTGCTCCTTTTGGTCTCCCAGTGGGCTTCAACTCTCATTTCAAATCCCAGCTGGGTCCTGGGAACACACTTTCCTCCTTCTTCTCTTCCCTAAATTGGTGTATTCCAGTGACTGGACAACAAATCTCAGAGAGGCTTTTTATCTGCTTCTCACTGCTCGGCCATTTTCCCAGAAGTTGAGAAATCTTTTTTTTTTTAAATTTTATTTTAGTGGTACATTTTAGATACACATAGTGATAACATTCATCATCGGGGATTTGTACCTTTACATAATATATCTTGCTGCTGCTTTTTTTCCTCATTCCCCTCCCCTCCCCATCACCCCCCTTCTTATTTATAAAAGCTTTGTTTCCATTTTTTCCTTCTATTCCTTATTTCTCTTGTCCCCTTCCCCCTCCCTTGTTCCCCTTCCCATTTGAACTGTTTTTTCCCTTTCCCAATATAATACATTTTAGTCTTTATTTACACTTTCAGTTTCTCACACCGGAGAAACAATGTGGTATTTAAACATATGTGTCTGATTTATTCCACTTAAGAGTATGGTCTCAAGATGCGCATGTTTATAGCAGCAGAGTTTGTAATAGCTAAATCTAGAAACAGCCCAAATGCCCATCAACTGATGAATAGGTAAAGAAAATGTGTTTTTTTATACAATGGAGTACTATTCTACCATAAAGAACAATAAGTTTGAGATATTTCTAGGTAAATGGATGCATTTTGAGAAATCTTAAAATACTTGAGAAAAATAACAACAAAAACCAACCTCAAACTGAAATTGAGGAGAGAAATTATAAAGATATGAGTCGAAATCAATGAAATTGAGACTAAAAAAGTAAAAAAAAATCAGCAAATCAAAGAGCTGGTTCTTGGAAAGAATAAATAAAATTGATAAGCCCCTAGCCGAACTTACCAAGAGAAAACAAGAAAAGACTCACATCAGTGGAATTAGAAATAAAAAAGGTGAAATCACAATAGACACTAGAAATTCAGATGATAGTAACTACTTCAAAAATTATTTTCCAACAAATTAGGAAATTTGGAAGAAATGGGCAGATTCTTATGTACAAACTACTAAAACTAACCTAACAAGATATAAATATGCCTAGCAGCCACGTAAGAAGTAATGTAATTGACAAATAATAGAGAATTTATCGACTAAAAAAAGCCCAGGGCCTGATGGAGTCTCTGCTGAATTCTGCAAAACTTTTAAGAATGTTGTATCACCAGTACTCCTGAAGCTGTTGAAAGATATTGAAAGGGATGGGGTGCTCTTAAATTCATTTATGGAAGCCAATATCGTGCTGATCCCAAAGCTGGATAAAGACCCAACTACAAAACTAAAGGTCAATTTCCTTAATGAACATAGATATAAAAATCCTCAATAAGATATTAGCAAATTTATGATCATTATGTATACAATGTACCAATACATGTTCTTGGTAAAAATAACAAAAAAATTAAAAAAAAAAAGATATTAGCAAATAGGGGCTAGAGATTTAGCTCAGTGGTTAAAGTGCTTGCCTAGCAAGTGCAAGGCCCTGAGATCAATCCTTGGCACCCAAAACAAACAAACAGACAAAACCCCCCAAACCCCAAAGATTTTAGAAAATAGAATGCTGCACATTATCAAAAGCGCCATACATCATGGACAAGTGGATTTCATCCTAGAGATGCAAGGATGGATCAACATATGTAAGTCAAGAAATGTAACACATCACATAAACAGAAGCAAGGTAAAAAAACCACATGATCATATCGAGAGATGTGATATGATGCTTTTGACAAAACCCAACACCCCTTTATGATAAAATCCTGCAGAAAACAGATATAGAAGGACCATACCTGATTGTGATAAAAGCTATATGTAGCAAACCAATAGCCAGTGTCATACTAGATGTGGAAAAACTAAAAGGATTCCTCTTAAAGTCAGGGACAAGACAAGGATGTCTACTATCGCCTCTTTTGTTCAACATACTACTTGAAGCTATGGCTAGAGGAGTTAGGCAAGAGGCAGTAATAAAAGGGATGCATACTGGAAAGGAAGAACTCAGATTTTCATTATTTGCAGATGACATAATACTCTACATAGAAGACCCAAAGGACTTAGAATTAATAACAAACTTCAGCAGTGTAACAGGGTACAAGATAATACACAACAATCATCAGCATTTGTGCATGCCAACAATGAATGGGTTGAGAAGGAAATTATGACAATAGTATCATTCACATAGCTTCAAGAAAAATGAAATATCTAGGAATTAATCTAACCAAGGAAGTGAAAGACCCCTACAAAGAAAGCTATAGTACTCTGAAAAACGAGATTGAAGAGAACATCAGAAAATGTAAAGATGTTTCCTGCTCCTGAATTGGCAGAGTCAATATTGTCAAAATGGCCATACTCATAAAACTGTTATACAGATTCAATGTGGTCCCAACAAAAATACCAAAAGCACACTTTGCAGATCTAGGAAAAAACAATCCTAAAATCCATATGGGACCAGAAGAATAACAAAAGCAATTTTGGGCAATAAGAGAAAAGCAGGAAGCATGGTAATATATGACTTCAAGCTATACGATAAACCTATAGTGATAAAAACAGCATGGTACTGGTACAAAAGCAAATACATGGATCAGTGGAACAGATTTGAGGATACAGAAACTTCCCCAGGCACATTCAGCTATTTAATCTTTGACAAAGGGGTCAAAAGCATATGTTTGAGGAAAGATCACCTATTCAACATGTGGTCCTGGGAAAACTGGTTATCTGTGTGCAGAAGATCAAAACTGGCCCCTTATTTCTCACCATATACTAAATTAAAATCAAAATGGTCAAGGATCTAAACATTAAAACAGAAACATTACATCTACTGGAAGATAAAATAGGTAAAACACTTGAAGACATTGGTGTAAGAAAAGATTTTCTAAACAGAACCTCAATTGCACTAAAAATAATACCAGAATCAAGAAATAGGATTGTGGACAACTAAAAAACTTCTGTACAGTAAAAGAATCAATCAATAGAGTGAAGAGACAACCTACAGAAGGGGTAAATTTCTTTGCTAGCTACTCCTGAGACAGAGGACTAATATCTGGAATATACTTAAAAAAATTAAATACCTAAAATTCAAGATCCAGTCAAGAAATGGGCAAGAGAAATGAACAGACCCTTCACAGAGGAAGAGATACAAATGGCCAACAAATATATGGAAAAAATGCTCAACATCTCTGGCCATTAGAGAAATGCAAATTAAAACAACTCTAAGATTCCATTTTACTCAGAAACTGGTAATCATTAAGAAATCAAATAATAACAAATGTTGGTGAGGCTTTTGTGGAAAAGGAACCCTCCTTTGTTGTTATTGGTAATGTAAACTAGTACAACCATTATGGAAATCAGTATGGAGATTTCTCAAAGAACTAAAGTTTAAAAGTCCATATGACCCAGTGATCCCCCTGCCAGGTATCTTCCCCAAAGAGTTTAAGCCATCATTCAACAGTGATACATGCATACTGATGTTTATAGCAGCATGACTTGTAATAGGTAAATCCTAGAAACAGCCTATATAACCATCAACAGATGATTAGATAAAGAAAATGTGGTATCTGTATATAATGGACTACTACTCTGCTATAAAAAATGACAAATTTGAGATATTTGTAGGCAAATGGATGTAACTGGAAAATATAATGTTGACTGAAATAAACCAGACACACAAGTTTAAATACTGTATGGTATCTCTCATTTGAGTGAGACAAAGTACAAACAGAGAGAATAATAAAGGATGGATAGAATGGGACAAGGAGGGGGATCTCTTGCAATTGGGAAGTGGTCCAAGGGAAAAAGTGCAAAGTGTGAGGAGGAGGGGAAGGGGAAATTAGTAGAATAAAGATATGTCATATACAGGATCCTAATAACTTCAATTAATGTAAACATTATATGCTGTAATATGACCTAAGATTAATAATATCAAGAAGAATGAAAAACAGGATAGGGGAATTGGGGCAGGAGGGAGGGAAATGGAGGGAAGGGGAAGGATATTAAAAAAGAAACAAGCCATGGTATGTACATGCAACCGCTCCCCAAGACGACTGTAAACTGCTTGAACTGCAAACATGTACTAATAAAATAAAAAAAAAAGATGCACAGCATATAAAGTTACAGCCAAAAGAAATTGTACATCTAGCAGTGTACTTTAACTGGTAAAGTTTCCCACAATTTCATATATATACACACAAATATACGAAAAATGGTACAATTATGTTAGAAAACAGTTCTTAAAAAGATAAATTTATAGCTATCATATAACTCAGTGAATTTGCCCCTAGGTATTTTTTTTTTTTTGGTGCTGAGGATTGAACTCAGGGCCTTGCGCTTGCAAGGCAAGCACTCTAACCACTGGGCTAAATCCCCAGCCACCTCTAGGTATTTTTGAAGAAGAATCAAAGTGTATATTTATTCAAAGATTGAGCATGACTATAAAGAAAAGTCTTATTGCAATAGTTAAAAAAAAAAGAAACAACCCAAATATCTATGAACAAGTGAATGGATAAACAAATTGCCCTGGGCATACGATGGCACACTTAGCAACCAAAGGAATGAATTTTTGATGAATGCAATAGTATGAGTGAAATTCCATATAAGTACATTGATAGGAGCAGATAAAAATGAGTGCATACTGTATGATTCTACTTAGGTACACATTGGAAAATTCAGACTAATTCATCATAATGGAAAGCAGGTGCATCATTGGGGATGGAGAAGAGTAAGGAATGGTGGGAGGAAATGACTCCTTAAGGAGTTCGAGGAACTCTTAGGGATGATGGATATGTTCGTGATTTTGATTGTAGTAACAGTTTAACAGGTACAGTTAGTCTTTGTTTAATGACCTACCTGCTTAACGACTGTTCAGACTTTTCTAACATGCTGCTTGGGCTTTTCTTGTATAGTTCCGTACATTTTGTTTATAGAGCCTCAAGGTCTTTTTTTGGTACAGTCAATCTTGCTTATACTGTACTGTAATTTTTGCCGATTGTACTGTACAGTACAATACTATTATTTTAGATTCTGTTATACATTACAGTACTGCATGTGAGAGTTGTGCAAATAAAAGCAAAGTCAACAAGTTGGAGTTTCCTTTGAGCGTTTCTTTGCTCTGAATATTGTAAAGTACATACTATATATAATTCCTCATTTAGTGATCAATTCATTTAACAACCTGGTTGCAGGTACAGAACTCAGTGGTTTAATGAGGAATGTCTGCATATACATATATCTCAAAACTTCTCAGATTGTACATTTTAAGTATGTACAGGTTATTAAAGTCAATTATGCCTCAATAAAGATGCTAAGTAGCAAAAACAGTAGGGAATATTTATTGCGAGGTGAATGATAATGGTATAAAGAGATTGAACTCTGAAGCCAGAACACCCGGGGTACCAGTTCTTGTCTTATGCTTACTAGTTGTTTGACTTTGGACCAATTAACCCCTTAGGTTCTATTTTTATATGTATAAAATAGAGAAAAAGTTCTTCAGTGGATATTGTGAGCATTGTTAGTGTATTAATGTAAAGCCCTCTATGATAGTACCTGGCATGTAGGAAGTTTTTAACAAATGTTAAGAAATCATTATACACTGTGCTCTATTTTGAGTGTTTTATAAAAATTGTCTCATTTTAATGCTGCAGACCTATGAAACAAGTACCAATATCCTTATTTTACGAAAGAGACAGCTGGGATGCAAAGAGGATATCTAACCTCTTAATTGAATAAGAGTTAAGAAGCAGAATTCAGATTTGAATGAAGGCAGTAAATTCCAAAACCCATGCTTTTAGTGCTGTGGATGAGTGCTAACAGGTGGGGCACTGACTCAGCTGTTAATGAGAAAGTTGTCTAGACAATGCCCATGTTTTCTGGGCATTTTGTTCTCCGAGATGTGTGAAATCATTGAACATGTTTGGGCAGCTTTCTGTTAGTTCCTCTTGAAATTACATTTGGCAATCTCAGTGCTCACCCAATGTATTGCTTCTTTCTGGGCAGACAGTCAAACCATTTCTCAGTCCTTCTGTGTCTAGGGTGTCACGTAACTAAATCTTGCCAATAGAATGTGAGCAAAAGCAGTATGTCATTGCTGGGCAAAGGCAAGCTAGAGTGGGTGGATTTTCATATTCTCTATTCCCTCTACTTCCACCTGCTGGTTTGTGCTTAAGATGGAGGAGTCACCTGGGAGGGGCTTGGTTCCCGAATAAACACCTGGAGCAGAGCAACTATTGCTGACCTGCAGCTAAAGCATATTTGATATGTTAAAGCATATTTGATACTGGGATTTTGAGTTTGAGTTTGTTATAATCATCAGAATACCTTGACTAATACCTTATTCTTGTGGAATATTACTTTGCTGACACATCCGATCTCTGGCAATTTCTGAAACATGAGTGAAATACATAGACCAATTCTCTTGCTAGGAGATGGAGCACAGTGATAGTAGGATAGAAGTTTGATTATATAATAGGACATATCTTACAACCAATAAAACTATGAATGGTATGTGGGACATCGGTATTCTAATATTTAAATGTTTTCTGAATTCCAATATTTAGGCGTTTTTCATCTTATTCATAGTAGCTGAGTGGTGGAATATATTCTTGTTTTAAATTTCCTGTTGGCTTTTCCTGTGTGTACTTCTCGTTTCTTGGAACTTCAACTATGGCCCTCAGCTCCAGGCTATCCAAAATCCACAAGAAACTGAATTATCTCTTGCCCTCTCAGCCATATAATTGTCTTTGGGTTGCTTTGAAACCTACCATTCATATCTCAAAAAGCAATTCAGTGGGACAGGTTGTTACCATCTGTTTTTAAACTATTGCTTTTCCCCTTTCTTACTCATTGGAAGGTTTGCCTTCTACTCATTTTACTAACTTTCCTATCAGTGTTGTGTCTTCTTTCATACTATACACTGTATCTACTATGATAATTCATGGTATGCAGACCACTCTGTGGTTCCTGGCACTCATCTGGAACTCTATAACCTTCCTACCACTCCATAAACCTCCAAGAGGCTTCTTTGCTTTTGTGTGGGTGCAAATGAGAGAGAGAAAAGGAACATCACTCTGGCTTGAGGACCATCTATGATGGCCAGAACACGTAGCACTACTTTCATGGCTTATCTCTCCCTTTTCTAGTTCTGCACTGGAAATAAAAAAAAGAATCTTAAAGATGGGAAGTTTGAGGGGAGAACAGTTGTTCGCATTATCGGACAGTGAGGACCTCATGCCTTGTCATGGAGGAAGAGTTTAGTTCTGGCATCTGGCTCTGAGCACCACCTGTTTGTGGCAAAAGACGAACACTTATCAAGGCATTCCGGAGGCTGACCTGTGAAGGCACGGAGATCTAGTCCTCTAATATTGTGCTCTCAGTTTTTTGATGAGGAAATTGAGCTGTGGAGTCAAATCAATAGCTCCTCAAATGTAAATGTCAGATAGGTGCTGGTCTGAGAACCACTTACTACTGGTTGGGGGCAATATAGGTAATAATAAGTAGTGAGAAATTTTTATGGCAATTTCACAGGGATTTTAAAGGTACTTATAGTAATAAAAATTAGCCTTATATTTTATATGCCTTTAAAATTCATTTATGTTGTAATTTATTTTTCATAATTAGAGCAGTTTTTAGATTTATAGAAACACAGAGAAGATAGTACAGAGTTCTTGTATACCTTACACCAAGTTTTTTCTATTAATATACTATATCAGTATGTTACATTTGTTATAATTAATGAACCAATGTTGATACATTATTATTAACTGAAGTTCATACTTTATTCATATATTCTTCATTTTTTGTTCTTCCAGAATCTCATCCAGGCTACTACGTTACCTTTAGTCATGTTAATTAAGCTCTTTTTGGTTGGAAAATTTCTCAGACTTTTCTTGGGTTTGATGACTTTGCCAGATCTGATGATTACCAATCCTCATTTCTTTGACTTGAAGGATATATTTCAATTGGGATTTGTCTTTTTCATGATTAAACTGGGCTCACGGGTTTTGAAGAGAAAGACCAGACAGATGACATGCTATTTTCATCACATCGTATGAAAGCCACACGTCATTAACGTGACTTATGACTGTTGATATTGACCTTCATCATCTGGCTGAGGCAGTGTTTTTACTGCTGTAAGGTTATCTTTTTGTCTCCCCTTCCATACTATAATCTTTTGAAGGAAGCTACTGTGTACAGCCCACACTTAATTAAGCAGTTGGGGTTGTAATTTATTTTATCCTACTTTATAAAAATATTGGTTCAAGATTGAAAAAGAGGTCCTCTATCATTGATCATTTTGAGAAGCACTGCTCTTTAAAAAAATCTATGTAAGGGTATGTAGAAGCAGCAGTGGGACCATACCCAGAGCATCTTGGCTTCAGTCCCAGGTCTTTTCATTCCCCAGAGCTTAAACTGAGCATCTATCTAACTGTGGAGCCGATTTGCCTGGCTCCCTAACTCCACAGATTACCCCTTGTCTTTCCATGGATCTTAAGGAATGTTTCAAGTCTTAGTGGATGTTTCTGGAGTAGTAGTCTCCTTGTGCTTTGAAATGTTATCATGTCTCAGTTCCCATTTTAGATCAGATTTAATGGAAAACAGGTTTTGAGGTGGAGATTTGCCATCCAGATTTTGAGGGCAAAATCTGGGAGAGGGATTGGGTAGGAGAAGTTAAACTGTGATGTAGTCCAAATACAGGTCCCCACTGATGCTGCGGGGATCACTGGAGCTGGGTGGCCTTTCTGATTTGCTCCAAATTTAGGCAGAGATCAGGCTTTGAATTCCTCACACTGACTAGGTATTGCCTTGAATACTGCCTATCTTTGGGAAGGAGGTGAACCTTGGAAATGGTGGCTCCCGTGGCTCACAAACATAACCTAGAAAGGAACTCCATCTAGCCATTAACAGTCAACACTCCTGGTAGCTCTGAGAAGAAATACCTAGGACCTGGTAGGAGACCTGGATGGAACTCACCATACTTGACAGAGATACTTTACTGTCTGTAACTCCTTTGCTTTTGTGTTGCATCTAGAGGGTAGGAATTGGAAGGTTGTTTGCTTTACTCTCCCTGCATGGTTAGCTGTCTTTATTGCCTGAATACACTAATTATCTTTTGGATGTCGATGAAGTAACCAAGGAAAGGGATGCTGGGAAGAGAGGCCATACGAAAAGGTTAGTGTGGGCATCAGACACAATGCAGAAGATTTGTATTTGTGCCATCTGGCTGATTCTATGATTCATCTGGGCCTGTGTGCCCTCATAATCAGCAGACTCCAGTGAATTAAGTGTTGCTTTCTAAAGAAAAATGAAAGCTGGGACTTCAGCAGAGAGGAAGGCATATGCCCAACTGTGATGAGTGCAAACAAACATACAGAATCAAGGAAGACACAGAGAATGAAGTGGTGGGAGATTGTTATAATTTTCTTTTTCTGGGGAAGGAAGTGTGACAGATTATTTATTACTATTTTAGTTGTTCAAGAATTTGTCTTGCCTGTTACTTATCTCTTGTAGGCTCCCAAATTTTCTTTGTCTTACTGATTTTGATTGGTGGTGGGAACTAGAAAATTTTGATTGGAGAGCAAAAGATGGGATTTGAAAGCAGAAAAAGTTTAGAAAAAGTAAATTCTTATACAAAATCTTGCTTCCTGTACTTGGCACTTTGTTGCCCTCATTCAGTCTGATGTCTATCTTTTTTGTTCATTGTGGTTTGAATTCAGATGTACTTTTTCTTTCTGCTTCACCCTGTGTAAAAGGATACTTGGCATGAATGAGCCCATCCTGGCTGACAGGAAAATCTTGTACCTACCCAAAGGAACTCAAAATAAATGAAGTCCTTTTCCCTCCATGAGCTTCTTCTACCACCTCAGGACCTGGTGGCCACAGCTCGGGACAGGGTTAAAGGGTTAAAGGGTTAAAGGATTTAGAAAGCAGTAAAATCATAACTCAATGATGTAGATATTATTACAACCCTCAAGACAGATCATGAAACTAAGACTTGAAGAGGTTAAATAAATTGACTGAGGGTGGTAATGAAATTCAAATCTAGGTGCCAATGTCTTTGTACCACTCCCTGTACTGCTTTAATATCTGTGACATTGATTGAGAAGGGAGTGTGATTAGAATAGGAAAACAAAAAATGACCTCATCTAGCTTCCTAGGGAAAAGTCCTTCTGAGGCACATCTTCCTGTTGGCTCCTTCTGTAGCTTAGGACATTTTCCATTAGTCCTAAAAGGAGAGACCAAAGGGACAGTAGAGATCAGGATCTTAAGCAAGGAACTTAAGGCTGAATTGAGAATTCTGACACTGATTTGGAAGTCTGTGAAGGTGGTGGCTGAGGAAATAGGTGTGGATAAGAGTTTCCAAGGGGAAGATGTACAAGAGAAGCAAAAGGACCCAGGCTGGATTCCCAGAACCCAGCACTGGGAAGTTAACAGAGGAAGAGCTTGTTTTCCTGTGGTCCCAAGACAGGGTGTTTTGTGGTCATTCAGGGTGAAATGATATCAAGTTGTCAGTTAAGTGTCATCTCATCCTCTTCAAGAGGAAAGCTGGAAGGAAAGATGGGCGGAAGGATAAGATATATTAGGAGGCAAGGTTAAGGAAGGCCGTGGCCAAGGTCTATGTGTTTTTAAGGAAATAGAGTGTTCTTTGGGCTTTCCGTTCTCAAAGTATCCCCTCAATCAAGAGCACCCCATTTCAGGAGTAATCCACTCTGCAGACACTGCCAAAGCCATCATGGCAGCAAGAGACATGTCTAAGCCTCTGCTACCCACTAGTGATGGAGTCCACTGCTGGCTTTCCTGTGGCCCTGTTGATGACTTTTCGCCCCCTGGTGACCTCCTTCCAATTTTTTTAGAAAACCAGAACTTCCACTTTTTGGTGATTGCCTTGAATAGAGCCCATTTCTATCCAAGTTCGGGATCAAGTGTTTTCTGACTGCCTCCTACCTGTGGAACATGCAGCAGCAGGTGCCCTGTGGACACTGCTCACTCCCTTTTCCTGGGTACTGTGGGCTGAGGCCAACTCTAGTGAGTGATAAAGTGCTTGAAGGCTGGCAAGCACTGTCTGAAATCAGACTCCTGTGAGATGTTCCAGATCCATGCTCCCTAGAGGGTCTTCCTTGTTCT
The DNA here is from genome assembly GCA_004026905.1 of Hystrix cristata. Taxonomy (NCBI): domain Eukaryota; kingdom Metazoa; phylum Chordata; class Mammalia; order Rodentia; family Hystricidae; genus Hystrix; species Hystrix cristata. The sequence goes on from PVJO010006471.1 coordinate 20,972, forward strand.
CCATTGCTCTGCTGCCCGCCAGAAACCTTCCTAACTTATTTATGTGACTGGTAAAGATTCTGTAGTTTCGAAGATATGAAATCGTAAGTCAGTGTAGCAAAATTTTAGCACATTAAATCCCTTGCTTCATGGATAAGCTTTGAAGTTTAGGGAAAAATGACTTGTCTAAGGTCACTTGGCTGGCGTTGGAACCCAGGTCTTCTGGATCCTAGTCTATTTCTCTTTGCACACTGAATTTTCATAATGCAATAAAAGGTATCTCATTACAGGAATGTAAGGAGAGAGAATGATGAACTCTCTCCTTTCCCACATTTCTCACCAAATTCTTACCTCTTGTTCCCAGTTAGTTAAGTTATAGTTGACTTTGTCTTAGTGTGGAAGGATATATAGTATAGTTCATCTCAATGGCTGAAATCAACTGAGTATATGAATTTTCCTATTTACAGTGTGTTTTCAGGAATTTAAAATTAGTGAACAAAGTTCTTCTTGATGCTGCTAGCAATATACCCATAGGACAGTAATCCTGGAGGAATCTGAACCAAATTATAAAATATTGGCATAAGGTGTTTTCTGGGAACACGTCTTAGTGGAGGTAGCAAGAGATTATCACAAGAGTTCAGTGACAGGTATTTTGTATACTAGATTGTAAGTTTATAACATTGGGCATTGTTCCATTTTACTGAGTCATAAAGAAGCTAAGTAATTAAGCCAGGTCTCCTAGGATTAATTATGTTAATTAAGTGTCAGTGCTGGATTTCACATCTCAGTTTATGTGGTACCAGTGCCTGTGCTCTTTCTACTGCTTATTGTCCTCTACATTAAAAAGAAATTCTGAAAATATTAGTTTAAAAAAGCAAATTCTGCTCAATCCCGGAATTATGATTCAGCAGGGCTGAGGTAGGGTTAGGCATCTTAACTTTTAAAAAGGTCCCTCAGTGCTTCCAGTATATGAGGTGTTGGGATCTTCTGTGGGGAAAACTAAGATGGGAATGGGGTGCAACAAGTACATGGCTTTTGTCCTTCTCATACACTTTGCAACAAGGTCAGCCACCTTCCATGATGTCTTCCGAATTCAGAGGGGAGATTCTTCATAACTTCTGCTAGAGGAACTCAAATTAGCATGATGCTCCCCAGCACTGAACCCCAAACTTAGACCAGAAGTTTAAAAGTTAGAAATGTAGTTTCCTGTTGTTTTCCCTCAAAGGGCAAACTATCTCCACCCATGAGCCCACGGATGGGCTCTTCAGTATCTCTGTATTCCTGGTATTGCACGGTGGTACTCAGGGTAGGTGCTCAGAGTTCTTTGGGTCATGAGAGGCTCTGGGCATGGGAGAGTGTTCAGTCCTGGTGGATTAAGTTTGAGTTCTTACATTTTTCAGTATCTGTTGTTTGGAGGGTTACATTTTATCTTGGGGGCCACCTCTGGCATGTATCTCTGAGGAGGGCTGAGCTAAGTACCCAGAGGTAGCCAATTTTCTAAGGTGCACAGTGATGAATGTGTATGATAGTTTTTCCTTCTTAATATTTTATAAATTGCATTTCATATACTTGTGGGAAAATACTGTAGTGATTAAGTTTCCAATCTAGGCAGCCTGTAATTATCTCTTTTCTTCAGCTGATTACTGATATTTCAGGTGGCTCCCTCCCAATTCAGTCAGCGGTGAGTATTGTTAACTTGCCGTCTAGCGTTTCTCCCAGATTATTAGTATGGAATGAACAATCAGAAGATTCCCAGAGCCTGAGGCCTAATTAAAGAATCTGGTATTCTGGTTCAGAGATATCATCACATGCTCCAGGGCTCGAATTTCCATGTCCACAAACCTCTGAAGCTCAAGTAAAGCCCTCTTGATTTTTCAATAATGTGATTCCATGTTTTATAGAAATCCATGCCCACCCTCACATCCAGCTGAACACTGTATTTAAGGGAAACCACAGATGCAGGCATAAAAAATAAGGCACAGACCTGATATTCAAGCCTTTATCATTTGTATGACTTTCGGGCCTTCCTCCTGATCCCAGTTGTCCAGAAAACTGAAAACAGCCCATGCACAAGTTAGCAGAAGTGAATGCAAGATATGAGGAAGTCATGGTAGTTATAGTGACCCACCAGGGAATGCTCTCCCCAGGGGAGCCAGCTTCTAGTCAGACATCCTGTTTGTGCCATGCCAGGTGACAACATGGGCAGGGTGTTGACAGATATTCTCATTCTTCAGATGTCAAAAACCCGAATGAAGATTCCAGATTTGAAAATGGTGTTACAGACTAAATGTGTGTGTACCCACTCCCTGCAACTCGTGGGTCAAAGCTCTAATCCCCATGTGATTGTTTTTGATGGGACCTTTGGGAGGTGATTAGAATTGAATTAAGTCAAGAAGGTGGTGCCCTCATGGTGAGGCTGGCGGCCTTATAAAAAGAGAAAAATAGTGATATATTGTTCTCTCCTTGCATACTTGCTCTAAGGAAAGGCCATGCGAAGACTTAGAAATCGGCTGGCTGTAACTCAGGGGTAAACCCCACCAGTAAGCTAGCCCTTGGATTTGGGACTTCCCAGCCTTCAGAACTGTGAAAAGTAAATTCCTGTTGTTTAAGCCACCCAAGTTGTGTTTTTTGATGTGGCAGTCTGAGCAGACTAAGAAAGTTGGCATCAGCTGTTGAACAACAAATCATACGCATAGATCCAATGATTGCTTAGAGTGTCTTCCTTTCTTGTAAGGAATTGCTGGAAAGATAAAATTAGGGAAGGATGAATGAGTGCAAAAAGGGAAGGATGAATGAGTGCAAAAGGAAAGATAAAATTAGGGAAGGATGAATGAGTGCAAAAAGGGAAGGATGAATGAGTGCAAAAGGAAAGATAAAATTAGGGAAGGATGAATGAGTGCAACAGTTTGAGGTATCGGGTGGTAGCTGTGGGTGAGCTGTTTTCTGGACAGCTTTACTGGTAATTATATTTTAGTAAGATGGCACTAAGGAGACTCAGTTTATTTCTTCTTTCTTTCTTTATTACCTTTCTTCCCTCTCTCATTCCTTTTTTCCTTTGTCCCACAAACACTTATTAATCACCCTCTAAACTCTTCTTTCTCCCTTCTCCCCACCGATTAGGTCCCTGGGAATACAAGGAAGCAAATGACTTGATTTTGCCTTTAGGAGATTCAGGCTGAATAGAGCTCATGGTTTGTGGAAGTGGAGCTGTGACTGGAATGCAAGTTTTCTGGACCATCAGCTCTAAATTCTTGCCTTTGGAGTTTGCACAGCTCTGGTGGTACAGGATCAATAGAGAAGAGGTGCTTGAGTGCTGCTGTCTTCTATTAGTGACCCCTGTACTTTATCTCTTCCTTCTGTCCAAGCTTTTGGTGATTTAGATTAGAATAGATTGTTTGGTCTACGGGAGCACAGAAGAAGGGAAGGAAGTCCCAAGAGGTCTCCTTTCAGAGTAATTTTCTTTGGGCACGTTGACTTTGATTACTGTGCAGTCAAAACCACCATAACTCTGAGTGGTTTGGGATTTGAGGATGTGTAGCCAATGCTTTTATAACTTGGGGTGCTGGAGGTGATAAGGTCAAAGAGAGTAGAGACCTCAATACTAGAGAAATGAAATATTTATAATGAAAGCAAATTTATAACAGTTTTAAGAAATATACAGATGGGGCCGGGGATTTAGCTCAGTGGTTAAAGTGCTTGCCTTGCAAGCACAAGGACCCGAGTTCGATCCCCAGCACCAAAAAAAAAAAAAAAAAAAGAAATATACAGACAAGTAAAATATTCCATAATCCATCTGCTAGAGTGGTTCATGTAATGCCTATTCATTCATTTTCTCATTCACTTGTCACTGTGGTGAGCTCTGAGCTAAGAGCTGGAGATGCTGGTGATTAAGCTGCAGGCCCTGCTCAGTCTGGTCTTTGAAAAACTGTTATTTCCAGACCCTGGATCTGAAAGTCTTGGCATCACAAAGACAATGAATTGTGGCTGTGTAGGTGTGGTGGATAGAGTAGGGGGCTTCTGGTATTTAATGCATGTTAAAAATATTTTCCAAGATCATTTTAACAGCATCTCAGAACTGTAAATTTGTTTTGAAGTTAAATGGGAGAGAAAAAGCAGAGAAGTAACTACTGCAATCTAGAGTATTTTATGTGAAAAACTGGGACCTAAAATACAAATTTTCAATTGAGACCACTTTGTCTCACAGGATCTTAAAAAGCAAAAGCCAAAAAAAAAAAATCCTTAAAAAAATGACAGGAGTGCCAGTCAGGATGGCAAATGCCTCTAGTTTCAACTACTTAGGAAGCTGAGGTAAGAGGAACACTTGAGTCCAGGAGTTTAAGGCCAGCCTGGGCAACATAGTAAGACTATGGCTCTAGATAGATGGATGGATAGATAGATAGTTAGATAGATAGGTAGATAAATAGATACAAGAGGAGCTTCAGAACAAGTGTTTTCATTATCAGCAAGGCAGGTAGTCCCACACTTATTGTATGCAGGGCTCAGGGAAGCTTAAATATATAATGTTCAGTGATTTTTTTGGAAGTTCAGCTGAAAGACTTTATTTTGGGATAGAAAATAAGTATATTTGTTCTTCAACTCTAGGTACTCTGAAGCAGGGTATGGCTTCTGCCTCCATCTTCCAATGCAAGTGTGTTTCCATTGGGTTGAGACCAAGCATGGACAATTTCATCCTGAAATGATTACCTTCTGGAAATTTTCAGTGAGTGGAAACAGTCAAGTAGAGCTGTGGATCTTGCTACCTGGATCAATAACTTTTGCTAGTTAAGATTCCTGCCAAAGAAAAGCAAGAAAGATCAAATTTCATGAACCCAAAGAACCATTGGAAACTTCTTGCACCCATGTGTGCAAGGATCACTTTTTATGATTTATATAAACCAAAGCAGTCATTGGAATAAGAATAATAGCTAACATTTATTTGTCATTTATTATGTTGGCCACTGTGCCAACTAATATACAGTGACTCATTTAATCCTTACAACAAACCATGGGCAGGTACTATTATTTTTCCTTCTTTATAGATGAGAGGAAAAAGGCTAAATTATAGAGTAGGATCAATGTGTTGTTCACTTAGAAAATGAGTCAAGTTCCATATGTGTACTTAAGTGGGTGCATTCCCATTTTCTTACTGTTTGGTTTTCTTTCTCCAGTTTCATATGTGTTCTCTATGTTCATGGGATATTGTTAACTTCTCAATCTTTTGAAGAAAAACCAAATTTTGAATTCAGACGTGAGTTTTGAAACCCATGACATGAATTCAAGAAACTAAAAGAAAATCTAATTTCACAAACAGGACACTAATAGCTTGGAAAAGTCTATCAGTTTTGCAGCATTACGGAAAAAGCATTGCATTGCTTTCTGTTGTTGGGGGGACCCTTGTCTTTCTCTCCAAGCACTCCTGAAATTTCCTTCTTTGACAAGAGAAACAAGATGCAACCAACTGCCTTGGTTTCTGAGTGGCACGTTTATCCTTCTCTGTGAGTACAGATCCCCAACAATTCCCTGATGCTTAGGATACATGAAGCTTGACTTTCTTTTTCCAAAAGGCTTGATCCTCTATAACGTGGCTTCCCACTGTTCATTCCTGACCCTGCTGTAGTACCTGTGTCTCTCCTATGTTGAGGATGGTTTCTGGGCCATTCTTTGAACATAGTGTTCATCCTCGAGAGGTGCCCTCAACTCTTCCTCTGAATCCAGCTCAAGGGCCACTCTTCTGGATGACTCCAGAATTGAGCTGTTAATCACTACATATCATTGTCACATAATCTCTGGCATAGGTGTTCCCGTCAGGTTGTCGTCAGAGCCTGGCTTACAGGAAGAAAGTCCATGAAGCTTCTGGCCCCGGTGCCAGGTTGCAGTCTTGGTGAATCATGCAACTCCCCTGAGTCCTAAAGAAGACACTTTGTATATTTTGAAACATTTGTGAAACTGCAGCAGAGGACTCCGTGCTGTTCTTACAAGTGAGGTCTTCTTTAAATGTGATTGCCACCCCCCACATAGCCATCATCCCTAAAAGTGCTCCTGGCCTCACAGAATGTGTCAGAAGCCAGAATTCATCATCTGGATGAACACATTTCGGTGGCTGAGGCTATTGGAAATCACAACTATGTTACATTTTCACTTTAAACTCCTCACCTTAAAGTAAAGGAAAGTCAGGGAAGAGAATTGAGTAGATTTGCCCTTAGTGACAGTATCAGGCAGTAGAGTAAACGGAAGGAGAATGTGGTGTCTGCTAAAGGCTGTCAGTATTTGCCAGACCTTGGTCTTTTAAAATCCATATGCATACATTGCACAAAGAGTTTGGTGTTATAAAAAGGATCTTTTAAGTACCCTAGTCTTTTATCCAGAACATTATTAAGAACTTTTTGTTAAAAATTAAGATGCCTTAGAAACCATATAAAATTTTAAAAGGCTCTACCTTTCACTCTGTCTTTACTAGAGCACCTCAGGAGAGATGGTAGAATTCTCAAACAGTTGGAGAGGGCTCTGTGTGGAACAATCTACTTTGCCAGTTTGTTCACGTATTGGCCCAGAGAAGCCATTTACCACCTTGTTTTGGGTTATTTCAGCTGCCGTTAGGCATTCTCCTTCAAACACACCTGCACTGCTTTATGGACCCTGTCCCAGCAGGGAGAATGTGATGTGTTTGTGGCTGTATTCTGACAGCCCCGTGCACATGTGCCTCTGAACTCAGTGAGCTATCCTGGAGTTTTCTGTTTTTCATTTGAATTCTCTTCTAAATGGTGAACTTCAGCACTGCATCGGCCTCATGTTTATTTATCAGTGCAGTTCTCTTTCAGCTCAAATGAGCGCAAAGTTGAGTTCAGTTTGTTTTGTGGGCTTTAATCCATCTCTCTTCCCTATCTGCCAGCTTAGGGAGAGTCTTAAATGTTTCCCCAAATGTACCTCTTCATGTTCAGGAAATCCTTTGCCATTCTAAGGTGCTTGAACTTTTGTAGTAAACCCCCATCCTGCCTGCCCCTTCCTCGTTTCCTCGCTTGATCCTGACCTTCAACTTCTGCCTTTTCAGAATGGGGTGTGCTCACCCGTGAATCTACTGTTCATTTTGATCCTTTCAATTCTCTTCTCCTGGTACTCTCCTTGATTTCTTTTATATTTTTCCAATTCTGATAGTAAGACAGCAGGACCAGGTTGAAAAGCATACATCTTCTGCTTTTATTTCTTTACAATAAATTAGACTTGCTTACTACAGTTGCGTTTGGTTGAAAAAAACCCCAAACTCTGAATTGGCCATTTCCTGAGGTTCTTTTTTGTTCATGGGGAGCCGGCTGGAGCCCTTTGCCAGTCTGGGCACAATTAGGAATTCTTTGGCTTACTGTGATTGTTCCTCATTCAGTAAACATTTTCTGAGCCTCTTCCATATAAAAGATAGTATCCTACATGCTGGTATGTGAGAAGAGAATGGCCCAGATCTTGCCCCGAGGAGACTTGCAGGTTGGCTCAGAAAACAGATTCAGTGATGCACATTGGATCATAAGAAGGTGGAGTTGGGGTGGGGTGTAGGGGATGAAGCATCCCATGCCAAAGAATGAACTACCTCATTCAAGGAGAGTAGAGGGTGGCAGGGAAAGCCACCTAGTTGAACTGAACTTTGAAGCATAAAGAGTCATTCATGGGGCAAAGTTAGCCAGAACATTCGTGGTGGTGGGAACAGCATGGGCAAAGAGTTAGAAACCTGCAAGACAGTTCATATTGTCTATTTTATTTATGAACCTTGTCACAGATCCAGAAATCTTGCCCTTGTGCATTCTTGCGAGCCCTGCAAACAGAACCTGGGTTTGCATGGATATGTTACTTATTTTATCATCGTTGAGACATAATACCTGACACCTGCAATTTAAAGGAGAAAAGATTTATTTTGGCTCATAGTTGGTGGAGGTTCTAGTCATCTGGCTCCAAGACAGGGCAGTATGGCAGAGGGGCATTGGAGAGAAGAAACAATTCATGGCATGGCTGTGGGAAGCAAAGCATGATCAAAGGAGGAGGGAGGGAGATGTACCTTTCGAGGCTATGTCCTCAGTGACCCACCTCCTCCCAATATCAGTTTAGCAATAAACTCATCAGTGGACTAATCCACTGATGAATATCTCACCCCCATGGTCTAGTCACCTCTTAAAAGCCCCACCCGTGACAGCGTGAGGCTTCGAGGGAAAATATAGAAATAAACCATAACAATGGATTATCAGAAAACATCTAAGCCCGTATACAGAATGAGAGGGACTGGGGTCTGGGATAGGAAAGGAGGAAGGAAAGGTGAGTCACTTGAAAGTTTTGTGTATGGAGATGTGACCCTTAAAGGAGCCTTTGGATTGTTGTAGAGGAGAAAGTGCTTAAAGAAGGATTGTGCAGCCAATGGTGAGCCAGTAAATGGCTTCACTGGGCCCAGGATTGGGACACAGTGGCAGCCCTTTTTACTGAGCTTGAGACTCACTGGCTATCCTTTACCTTTGTGACTCTCCTTGCAAAACCCCATGGGAGGTTAGGGTGAAAACATGAAGCTTTAAATCATTTTAATGTGATTTCAATTGCATTTTAATTTTTAATGACACTTTTAATAAAGTTCTGCTAAAAGAGCCACAGTGATGAAAAAAATTTCATTTAATAGGCACTCCAATATTTTAGTGCTGAGAGATAGATGGGTTTAACAAGACCGTGGTATGTCTCTTTAAAGTAAAAGCAATAAATGGTTGAACTGGAATAGGACAAAACAGGAAGATACATACATACATGCATATCGCTTTATTTTTTGTGTTGCCAGTGATTCCACTTTTTGGAAGTAATTGCTGGATTTCTGGCATCTTTGACTAATATCCTTTACATATGATAGTTATGCTGCTTTAAAACTGTACAGATATCTGAGCCAAAGATATTTCTGTTTCTTTTGCAAGAAATTGAACTGACAGATATACCTATCTATTTTCTTTCCAAGAAAATGTCTTGTTAGAAATGTGTGAGAATATATTATATGACAGTCGCTGAAAATGTTTCAGATGCAGCAATAAACTGGTTGTGGTTTTTGAACCAGATGTGCACCATGTTTAGAATTTATTGTGCTTTTCTGTATGCTAGCTCAGTGCTTAAGTAAATAGGGAGAAGTGTTTTGCTTTTCAGTGAAACCTCTTATGTGAATGGATGGCATTTTTCTCCATTTTAGTGATAGGAACTTAAGAGGAATCATGCAAATTGGAAATATTCACTTACCTCAGAAACATTTTGTAGCTGATAAGCCTCTAAGGGCCTGTTGTTTTTGTTCTGACTCCGGAGGTGAAAAGACTTAGCCAACAGATGTCCATGCTTAACAGTACAATATTTTCCCTGCTCACATAGTAACTAAAGAAATGTGCTTCATGTCTGATTTTCATATTTCAAACCCCTGCCTTTTAATCTGAGATATTGTAGACCCTAATAAGTCCTTGATTAGTTAAAAGGCTGAAGGAGACATCTTTTATTGCGTATCTCTGCAAACCTCAAGGCAGCCCTCACTAAATGTGTTAGACATTTGATTTTCTACGTGTGGTCAGTAAAATAGGCTTCTGAGCATTGAAATGATCTGTATGTCATGACTGGTCTGCTTTTTAATGCTATCTCATTTTCCACTTGAGTTCTAGCAGCACATTGGTCTTGAATGGTTAAAGATCTGTCTCATTTCCTAGCCAACTAGGATTATGTTTCCAGCTTTTTGTTAATTCTGGACATTTCAAGAATTATTGCTGATCACGTCCTGCATTACTGTGTTAGGCATTCTGCAGACTTAGGAGGAAGTGGAAAATATGGTCCTGCCCTTAGAGAAGGAGTAAGACAGTGCACAAAGGGGGAGAAGCCTGGGTGCTTCACATAGGGGACCTCGTTTAGTGCTCTCAGCAACCCCAAAGTTGACAAAATGTGGTTGATTTCTTTATATCAGCAAAAACAAAATTGGGCCTCAAGCAGCTCAGAAATTAGGATCCAGAGCCAGCAGCTTCTTGCTCAGCTTCAGAGACCATGATCTCCTTCCAGCTCACCAGGCTGGCTGGAAAATCAAGACATAACACTGAACATAAGACTAGAAATTTCAAATACAGATGAATACAGTCACTAGAGTATGACATTCCTTATAGTGCAGGAAAGGATGGCTGTGTACCCTGTAGTCAGCAAAGGCTCCTTAGGAGGAAGATCACCTGGGCTGTGTGTGGAAGCTGAGAAAGTTAACAGAAATCACAGACAGAGGCATTGAGGAGGACATGCTTGTACCATGATGAGCTGCCAGGCAGCCTGGTAGAGTGGGTGTAGCAGAAAAGAAGGGGAAGGTGGAGAACAGGGTGTTAGAGACTTGTGAACAACTGTATCCATGCACATGTCTGAGAAGGTTTGAGAATGTGGTCAAAGTGCCTTTTAACTCAACATCATGATTTTTGGGGGCCATTGTGCTGAATTTTCCCTTTGTAGCCAGAAAAGGTGGTGTTTTAATAATGAGAAGAATGTCATGTTATTTTTTTTTTCCATCAGGGAATAAAATAAGTCAACCTCTTTGCTGAGTCGAAAGTGAGAGTTGTTGGGAAAGTGAACAAATTGCCTTTGAGTCTCAGTGAGAGGAGGCAGAGAGGGAAGGGCGATGGGGTACGAGGACAAGAGCTAAGACCCCCACAGCCCGCCATTTCTGAGTTTCTGGAGGTGACTGAAAACCATGAGGCAAAGGCAAACATAAAAGAAGAAAAAAATCCAGAAAGAAGTCCAGTGAGCCCAAGGAGCAGGCAGCTCCGCTCTGTATATCTGTAGTAACAGGGCAGGGGATGTGGCTGAGTGGCGCAGCCCTTGCCTAGCCTGCTTGAGGCCCTGGGTTCAGTCTCCAGTACTGTGAGAAACAAAACGAGCCACAGATCTGGGGTCAGTGGTGGGTTATGGGATGGTGCTGTCTTTTCTCAAAAGTATGACTTCCAAAGCATTGTTGTTCCAGCCAGGCACTGTGGCATGGAGTATGATTTGCTTCCTTTTTTTCTTTTTGTTTATAGAGCGATACTGAGCAATTTCATAGAACTACAAAAAATAAAATGTAAATTCTGTAAAATTTAAATTCTTTTTTACTATTTTTAAAATTTTTATTTCATTTTTTACTTTATGAAAAAATAAAATAAATTTTCATAATGAAACAATAAGAGAGAATAACAATACTTAATACATTGTGTATCATTATCTTCAAAGTAGTTGCTCAGAGTATAAGACATAAAACAAAAAAATCCTGACAAGAAAGAAACAGATAATAACACAAAAATTTATTTTCAACAAACTAAGAAAAACTAGTAGTATAATTAGTGATATGTGATTATAAATTGGCCAGAAGAAAAAATTCGAGCTGTAACAAATGACTTAGGAATCCCTATGTAGTAATCACAGATACCTATTTATTGATAAGAACACTATTTCAAACATGGAATTTAAGTTTTAGAGAAAGGTCCAGACCAAATTCACACCTGAATTTTCCTAGTGACTTGAAAAGAAATAAGGGAGTTTTTGTGTGGAACACTGACCTGAAATTTTCAATGTATAAACTCTTATTTCTGTTGTAGACAATGGACAGGATGCTGAGGATACAAAGAGGAAGTCCAGGGAGCTTGCAATCTATTGAGGGAGGTGGAGAAATGTGTAATACAAAGTGATTGGTGCTGAGATATACGGAATGTGTGTACTAATGGAAACCAGTGATTCACACAGACTGCAAAGATCAGGGAAGAGTGAATTTTGCAGTATTGATAAGAGTTCAGATGGATGAAAGAGAGGTGGAATAAAGGAGTAGGATGAGGGGTATTTAAAATGGAGAAATATAAGTCTAAAGCACGTTAAAGTGTACCATCTACTTAGGGTATTGTGTCTGTCAGTGTTCTGTCACTGCAACTAAATACCTGAGAGAAACAATTTAGAAGGAGGAAAGGTTTCTTTTCTCTCATGGTGTCAGTCCATGGTTGCGTCAGCTCTGTTTTGTCTGGGCCTGTGGTAAGGCAGAACATCATGGAGGTGAGCACATGGTGGTGCTCACTTCTTGGTGGCCAAGAGCAGAAGAAAGAGGAAGAGGCCTGGGGCAAGATAGAGCTTTCAAGGGCAAACCCCTCTCCTTCCTCCAAATAGGTCCTATCTCCTAAAGTTTCTACCACCTCCTAGTAGCCCATTAAACTGTGAATCATGAGGTCAGAGCCCTCATAAGCCAATTGCCCCTAAAGGCCCCATCTTTGAATACTGTTGCATTGGGGACCAAGCTTTCAACACACAAACTTTCCAAATACATTTCAAACCTAAACCATAGCAGGAATTGACTGTAGGCCCCTGTTGTGTAACACCTTATCAGATTCCTTGAATCTAGTATTCCCAGAATCCATCTGTGTGGACCCTGAACAGCCACTAAATCTTTTAGCAGAGAGGGGTTTAATATGGTCTGAATTAGTGGAAGGAACTGGTACCATTGTGGAGACTAGAAGCGATGAACTCAGCCCTAGAACATTTTATGGCTGTTAAACTAAATTTGACCTAAGGAGGCCTCTACCCTAGGTCCTTATGGGAGAAACTGCAACCTAAAGTAGTAAACAAACTAAAAGAAAGCCTAATTTAGCACTGTACTCTTAAAATAATAGTTCAATCTTGGTCAGTCACAACAACCAAACTTGTTAGTTACAGGCTGCTATATTCAAATAGGGCAAATGTAAAGTAACCAGTTGGGGTCTCTCTATACCTCATTACCATTTTCCGTATCTTATTTTTGTTTCTATCTATAAATACTTTCTGACCAAGGAGCAGACGGGATTTCTTTGATCTTGTCTTGTTTCTGAAGGTTTTCAGATTTGAGAATAGTTCTCTGCTCAGTTTAATGCTACTAAGTTTAATATGTCTAACACTTTTCTTTTAATACAGAAAACAGAACCTGATCCTAGTAAATTATTCACTGTAGAACTTCCCTTTGTGTTGTAATTTCTGTCTTGTCCACTAGCCTGCAAGAGATGTCTTTTGTCTTAGGTCTAGGGGACAACACAATGGTTCTTACCAAATCTATGTTGAAGGTACCAAGGGAAGAATGAAGTATTGCAGTTGTTAGAGGTCCTGATGAAGGTATGAGCCTCTGTGGGAAGCTTGGAAAAGGCACAATTCTTTGGGGATAGAAAATAAAGAAAGAACAAATGCCTAAATCAGGTTTAGACATAGTTATCACTTTTGATATTGACTCCGGTAAAGCAGTATGACTAATTTTCCTTTGCTAAAGTGGTATTTCATATAGGTATATTTTCTATAAATCAGCCATAAGTTCCTTTGCACATAAAGAAATCTTTCTTATAAGATAGTAAAATATATAGGGGAATATACTATATAAGATGAGCCTTTTGCTGTGAACTGCTATTGTTATTTTAGCAAGTAAAGGAAAAGTTGTCAATGTCTATCACAACTTTCATAGAGAATATGAAACAGAGAAAGAGGACAAATCTCTATTTACAATTTACTTCAAATTTTACAATGCTAGACTTATTCTAAAGACCTACTTTATTTTATTTTATTTATTTATTTTTGATGCTGGGGATCAAACTCAGGGCCTTGCGCTTGCTAGGGAAGCGCTCTAACCACTGAACTAAATCCCCAGCCCCTAAAGACCTACTTTAAAACCAGATAAATGGTACAGCATACATCGTCACCATTATTACATTTAAAATGGCAGAATCATGGAGCCGTCAACTTAGCTTTTGCTATGTGACCCACATCACCTGGTCAGAGTGGACAAGAATTCAAAGCCATTGGGCAGAATAAAGCTTTGTGAGACTCAGGGGTCCCAAAGCAGCACAGTGGTTTAATATTTTAAAATATTACCTTAACGATTTTTCCACTGTTTCCTTGAGTCCCTTGGTTCCTTTTCTAATCAGTAAACTAGTCCAGTTTGGATTCTTTACCATAGGGAAGGTAGATCATAGAGGAAACTCAGGAAAAGAAGTCAAGCCTCGCTCCTTCAGGAAAGGAAAGAATCTTGGAGCTTGGATAATAAATGAGAGGGAATGCCCGAGGCCTGTGGGACATCCGTTCTCCCAAAGGAGGAAGGGATTCCTGGGGAGCAAGAAGCATCAGGTAACTGAGGGGGCAGGTTTAGAAGCATCTGTTCCTGGAAGAGAGGATTAGAGCCCAGTTCTTTCTGAGACTAAGCCCTGGGAGGTACGATTACAGAGGCCCAGCCTCAGCCCGTGGGGCTGAATGTACACAGGTCTTGAGCTTCGGTTCTGGCTGACGCCTGAAGGAGAACTAGCTGTATGGGCAGCAAGGACCTTAAATAAACATCAGTTTTCCATGGCCCAGTGTGGTGGGAAGAATAGCTTTCTAAGTCAAGTAGGTGGGTTCTTGACCAGCTCTGTGGTTTATCACAGCCCTCATGGCTTGGAGCCCTGAGTGAATTCCTGCACAGCAGGGAGAAGAACAGGGAGAAACAAGAGCAGAAGCATAGATAGAAATGTGGGGCTGGGCAGCAGCGTACTTGCTGGGTGACAACCGGGACCAGGCAGGTCAGGGAACCTCTCTAGAGATAACACTCTGGGTAGTTAAGGATGATGACTGGGGAGCCCAGGGGCCTTCACTCCATCCATGCTTCCCTGTACTACTCAATCCCTACAATCCTGAAGTAACTGAGCATGGGCTCTCAAAGTAGAAATTTGCTGGAGATTTAGAAAAATAAAGTTACCAACTTCTCATAATGAATGTAGTCATTATGTACTACAAACATGTACTAATAAAAATTAAAAAGAAAAAAGAAAGTTATATTTCTTGCACACATGGATCTGGGGAGCAAGATTCAACCTTGGCTTTTTGTACAATAAAGAAAAATTCCATTTGATGAAGTCTAATCGAGAATGGGATCTTCTTTGTCCTTAAGAATGCAATGAGAATGTCCTTAATCTCAGGCAGATACAAAAAACAGTTTATTGAAAAGATACACAAAAATCTGGAAACCAAGTAGAAAGTATATCTGGGTTTGGGAATTTTTGGAAAGTCAAAAAAATGAACCTCTTTTTTCTCTTCTTCTTTTCAACTTTCTCTACGAGGAGCTACATGAGCTCTTTCATCTCTCTCTGTGTGTCTTCTCTCTCACTCTTTAGTTTATCTTCTTTCGCAAATTCAGTTGGGCAGGTTGTGATGCCTCCACCACAGGCCGCATGACCATTCAGATCTAGTAGCATCTCCACTGATGCAGGGGGCTCCTTTGTGAATCTCAGTTCAATTTCCGCACAATCTTACTGGCTCCCTGTAGTCAGACGTCTACTCCTGGTCCAGTCACTGGCTGTCACATTGAAGCCAAGGCACAACCAAATATAAAAGCAGCCAGGGCAGGGGTTTCATGTCGCCCAATTCTAGGTTGCAGGAGGCAGAGCTCAAGTCATACAGTACTCTGTTAGTGCCAGCTCCTGCTAGATTTGTATGGTACACATCTTGTGTGGCCAGATGCGTTAGTCCTGACAAAGAGTCCTGCCGTCCTACTTAACAAATGTTAAAAAAAAAAAATAGATGGTGCCTAGTAATGTTGCTGTTTGCTTTGAGTAAAAGTCTTCCCAAGGTTCAGTGACTATATGAATGTATGGAGCAGGACTAGGGAGGCTGAACTTGGCATACTGGATGTTCACGGTAAACAGATGAGGTATCCTTGCTGACGTGGGCGGTTCCCTGCTTAGTCCATGGGTTAGAGGATGGGCTTTGGTATTCAAACCTGTATTCAGATCCTAACTCTATTTATAAACATGAAATCAGTCAAATTACTTGCTCTCTCTAAGTCTGAATGCCTTTATCAATAAAGTGATGATGAAAATTCCATAAGGATTTTTATGTGGGTTAAAGGATTCAGTGCACTTAGGGAATTTATGCCAGTGTCTGGTGCTTCAAAAGTGCCCAGTACATGTCAAATATCATTAATTCTATTGTTAGTGATAATAAACCATGCCTAGTACATCACACCATCTTAAAATGTTAATGACCTATTAGATGAAAAAATTTATCTGTATTCAGGGTACTATGTGTTTGGTTGAATTCCTTGTAATTAACTCATAATCACATTCCTAAACCAATGCTAATACAAATTATGATTAGCAGTAGTTATGATGATGATAATCATGATGAAGATGAAGAAATAAATCTGAGTAAAATTTTATCTGGGCTTAGTATGGTATAGGTATGCAAATATATTGAATCTGATTTTGATTTTATGTAAAAATCTTTGTTCTGATAACTTTTTCTCAATATATTGGCTCTATTGAGATTTTTTTCCCCAAGCTGTGTGTTTCACAGACAAAATACATGTTTATATCTGACTGTACCCAAGATGCTAATTATGGGGATCTCTTTCTATGGCTCACCATTAATCACCCATGTCTCTGGGGTCATATAGAAAACAATTTATGTTACAAAATAAAATCCTCCCTTAAAAATGTTTGCCCTGGAAGTGAGGAGGGAGGAAATCACAAACTGTTATTATTTTCCCTTAGATGAATCTAAATATTAACATTCCCTTAGCTTTAAAGATTATTTTTATGCCGCTACTTTATAAACAGTCAAAGTACAATAACTCTTCTGTTGTCTCAGGTTCTGCCTGCAGCATAACCAAACAACTTAGCTAAAAAAATGAGCAAATCAATTCAATAGGTTATTTGGCATCATAAGGAGAAAACAAAGTGTTTAAACATTTAAAAAAAACCATAGCATGTGGTAAATTAATTTGAATGTCTAAATGCAGCCTAAGGATTCTTCACAGAGAGGAAGGAGTTGCTGTTTCATTGCAACTATCTTAACTACCCAACTACCAGAACATTAACAGTAGCAGTGGTAGTGGTAATAATAGCAGCAGTTAGAGGAAGAGAAGGAACAGAAGAGTAAATGAGCCAGCATGATAGTGACAGTCATAGTCATAATAATGATAGTTAGCACTATGTGGTGAACATTTTAGAGCTTTCAGTGATACAAACAGCCCACTGTAGCACATGTGCAGTAGGCAAATCACTGTCTAGGTAACTCATTTAGTCCTTACTGCAATCTTAAGAGAAGGCTAATATTTTCTCATTTTACAAAGAGAGGAAGCAGATTCTGAGAGGTGAAGTAACTTGTGAAGAACCAAAATTTGTAGAAGAAATGTTTTGTGTTTCTCCATGGCTGACCTAATTATCCCATTGAGTCTTCATACCAAACTGAGGAGATGGGTTCCTTTATTATCCCTGGCTAATCCAGAGGAAACCAAGGCTTGTGGACCAGACTGAAAAAGTGGCAGACAAAGGGCTTGAACCAGGGTTCCCAAACCAGCACTCTCACCATGCCTCTCAGTTTGGGGTTTAGGAGTGGTGACGAGTAGGCTCTGCTTGAACTTATTCATGGAGAAAGGAGAAGCTTTATAAACAAAAGCTGTTGACTAAGGGGAAGCTGGAAAACTGACTCCTGCTGACAGTGACTCTCCCTGAGCAGTGTCCTCCCATCATCTGTCTGGGGAAGCAGTTGATCTTTTTCTGAAGGACCCTGATAGACTCTCAGAGTAAGAATGCAGCAATTGGGTGTGGTGAGTGAGGCATTTGCCTCAGGCACAAAATTTCAGGGGTCATCAAAAATGCAATGGTTAACGTAAGTAATATTTAATGCAATAATTTAAAACAGATATTATAAGTATTTAAAACACTAAAATAAAAATGAATGCAAAAAATCAACTCTTGAACAGATATATCACCATTTTTAATAAAGACAGAATTGGTATGGTCCTGGGTCACCAGACGTCAGACTTCTAGGTGGAGACCAGGCAGGAAGCCTCCTCCTCCCCTGTCCCTGTCTGCTCTGGACACCACCGCAATGGAGATCTTGCTCACAGAATCACCACCAGCCTAGGTAGGACTCTGTAGGCATCATGTCACCAAAACAGTATTTCTTAATTCACTGCTGTTTTTTAAAAGCGACGATGGCATTTTCCAGTGATGAATTAAAAAAGTTAAACCTCTTCCCCGTCCACCTTTTCTCTCCAACACCAAAGGGATTGCTTAAAAGAGACTGTCAAAGCCTTTCCATTTTTAGATCTGAGTATTGGACTACTCTTTGTTTCTTTCTTATTTACTACCTGAGGTGTCAACTTAACAGCACTCTGGTTCTCCTTTCAGCATGACATCTGGGACACGTGTAGCCTTCTGATCTCTACCAAAGGGCGCTGTGGAATTGTCCAGCCCCAGTGGCTTTGGGCTTTGAGGACTCAACCCAGCAGTCATGACACGAATATAGCAGCTTCTCACCCCAAAAGACATTTCATTTATTATTTTAAAAATATTTTCTTTGGGCTCCTTAAATCCTTGGGGACATTTACTTGATGAATAGCAAATAAGTTCCCTAACCAGACTGTTGTTATAAATATCCATGGCATTAATTCAAACCATTTGCTTCGGAACCTTTTTTTTTTTTTTTTTTTTTTTTTTAAAGAAAAGGGGTGGCTGACTTAACCTCAACATTTGGGACACGATTTTCCCTAAAATAACTACAACATCCATCATGTTTTTTTCCTGCTGGTGTGTCAATTTTTTAAGGAGAGGCTGGGTCCCTTCAGTACCTTTGGTCTCTATGGTAACAATTTCATGTGTTTATTCTGGCTTACTGAAATAAACACTAAGGAAAAGGTCAGTGACTCATTTTTGATTGGAGGTTACTCTAATTAGAGGATGATTATTTAAAATTTGATCACTAACATGAGGATACCGTGTGGTTTAAAATAAGATCCATGGCATGGATCTTAAATGACAAATTATAAAACATTTAGACAGTCAGATGTTTCCAAAATATGACTTTTTTTTTCACAGGTGCAGGTGTTTTCAAGATTATTATGATTTTCATCCATGTCTAACCAACCCTGACTTCTTGCCATTCCCTCCGCAGTACCAGGGGCTGAGGAATGCATTAAGTAATGGACTAAAGTGTCTGGCGTGACTAAAGCAGTTATCACAGTCTGTTTGGACCTATGGTGTGCACCTCTGAGATGAGCTGAGTCAGTACCATAAAGTCTTTCTCAGGTGGCTGCCAGGTGACTGGGAGAGGCAGATGCATTGCTTAGGCATCTCTTGTCACTGCACATGGCATTTGGATATGTAGAATGACAGAAAGGGGCCTGCAGTGCCCTGTGATTGTTGCCTTGGGTTTCTGTTGTTTGATTTAATAGGTATTGTACCTCTCTTTTCTTTTCTGTAAAATGGGAGCAGTAGCAGAATCTACATCCCAGATGTTTGAGAGAATTAATCACAATAACCAGGCATGCACAGAGCATAGCAGAGTGGACTTTTTAGTGTACACCACCTAACTGTTGGTTGTTAGTTCACACCACATAACTCTTCCTATTTTCATTATCTGATCAGCACTTTGGTGATTGCACTGGGTTCCTTTGCCCTCAAAAGAATTGTCCAAAAGTAAGGCTCACACTAGGGCTGTGAGTGGAAAGTGAAATTTCTACTTTGGATGAAAAAATCTGTTCTAGCAGGGGTAGATCACCTGTTCTCTGAGGAATATTGTCTTCCCTCAAGGCTTCACAAAGCTCTGCTGTCTCACACTGAGCTGCTGAGAGCTGCTTTGTCCTCTTCAGCCTACGCTCATACGGACTGCCTCCTAGGGCTGAGGGCAGGCTCAGGGGGAAAGCCTGCTCCTCATTCCCCTTCTGGCTCAGTAAATCTCGATCAACAAGATTTATTTAAAATATAAAGAGATACTAATGAAATGTTTGTCTGGCAAAATCAACTGTACCCCTTTGACCCGCAGAGGGGCCTAACTTTGAATCATTCCATGAGACACAGAGAGATAAAGATGGTAACATTATGAATGCAAGCTGGGTGGGCTTGCAGAGAAATTGCACAGAAAAGCTAACACAGTTAAGACATGATTCTGGGAGGTTGCATGAGGTATTTTTCCAGGTACTCTTGAACACCTATCTCTTTGATGACTCTTAGTGAACTCTAGAGTCACCTTAGAAGCCTGGTCTCAATCAGATAACTTTATCCATTCACTTAATTACAACTACTTATGTGTCTGTGTCAAGCTTACTGCCAGGTCAGCTGGAAACCAAATGACACGATCTCTCTTGGAACTTACATTATAGGTGGGAAAGATAGAGAGTTAAAGAGTGAAGAAAGAAAGACAATCACTGTGAAATATTAAATGCTATTAAGGAAGGATTCATGTGCTAGGGCCCATTTGTAGGAGAGTCTCGACCTCTCTGTCTTGCTCCCAGGGGAAGATTGTGCCTTTTGCCCCAAAGGATAGAGATCATGTTCCAGTTATTTCCTCTGTGTGAAAGGCTACGGTGCAATTCCTCCTTGTTATGTGTTGACAACAACTTGGTTTTTCTTTGGACAGTTGAACCGAGCAAAGTGATCTGCATTGCTCTTCTTATTTTAGTTATAAGTAGTAATGTTGCTAGGGTCTGAGTCTCTGTTATTATATTTACTATTTTTACTCTCACTGTCAGAAAACAACTTTGCAATCTGATTTTCTCCCGGCATCTCTTGGATCTGGTGTTTCCAAGAACACATTTTGGACAAAAGCGCTTTAGAATATAGAGTTTGGATGGTCCTGTGTTACAGATTTCTGAAATGTAGTATTGTTTCTTTTTTTTTTTTTTTTGAATGGAAATATTGTGGATAAGATATCTATACTTGTTGACTGTGACCATAGGTTTTTGGATGCCTGGTGGAAGTCACCTCTTTTAGGCTTATTCTGTAGGACTTAGACATCTACCTAGGATTTTAGTCTGGGAACTCACCTCATCAACCACCACCCCCCAGTCAGTCAAAAGCTTACAAGAGGATAAAACCACACAGGAATTCCTTGAGGGAAATACTGTACATGGCAAAAAATGTTCTATTTCTCTTCTTCATCTGTAGAGCATTGTAGCTCTTAAAAGATTTTTAAAAAGCTAAAACAACAATGCAATTTTTTTGCTTAAAGTATTTCTAACTACTACAAGTGTAAAGGGAATTAATCGACTTGCACATTAGTTTGCCCCTCGCATTCTGTCAGCAGAGAACTCAGCAGCCTGAGTCCAGTACACTGCTCTGGGGGGCTGGGCTCTGTCTGGCTTCTCCCGACTAGCACTAGCTGTGACCTGCAGACATCGTGTTGCTTCTCAGCTGGTGCCAAGTTTGGTCTTAGATTCTTAGTAATAGGTCTGAAGAAAAACTATGATGTATTAGACACTGATTTTAGTGAGTTTTATTTTCAACATTTTTGTCCTTTAGAAATGTTGAAAATTATGGCCAAAGACTATGTGCACAGATATGCTAAAGGATGATATTATGATTATGTGGGAGGAAACCTCTCCTACTTTCTACTTCTCTGATGGTCAAGACAATGCACATCTCAAAGTGAATTATCTGATTAAAAGTAACTGACTAAAAATAACAGGTACACAGCCTCTTTGTGGAATTTAGAAATGGTAAGGCATTGAAATTGCCAGTTTCGCCTCATCAATTTCAAATACATTCTGACACCAAGCAATAATGCAAAAGAGGTTATTGGTGTTGGGGCCCACTTCCCATATTCTAGCCTCGTCATTGGTCAGGTTCCTCCTACTCTCATTCTTTCTTTACCTTTCTTCCATCTACCCACTTCTCCACATTTTTTGGCTGTCTTTTGGGGATCTTCTTCCAAATGTGGAAATAATTCTCAGACATTATAATGTGATTACACTTATTAGTTGTGGAAATTGTTGGAAATGTGAAATTATGATCACAATAATTAGCTTTGGAGCTTGTTGGAAATGCAAATATTGCTCATGTCGGGAAAGTACTTTATAATAGGTATTTCCCTATTCTAGCATCCATAAACCATTCATTGCTCAAATGCCTGTTGGATTATTAAACACAATACTAAAATTTTCTTTACTACCTTTCATTTTAAATTATGGGAAACAGTGTTTATTAAACATTCTAGTTATTATCCCTTTCTTATTTCTGGCCTTTTCCCACTCAAGTCTTTCTTTCCATAGTTTGTTCATTTATTTATTCATTCTGTCACTCATAGAACACTTACTCTCTGCAAAGAATCAGGCACTACACAGCATCCTGTTATGTTATTTTGGATTCTAACAAAACTCTGAAAGGAAGCTTTTGTTACAAATGATGACTGAGGATTAAAGTAAGGATTTGTACCCACGCAAACAAACCTCTTCATTATTTTTTTTACATACAAAAATCAATAGTGTTCCTAGACACCAATAATGAACCCATTGAGAGAGAAATCAGGAAAACAATCCCATTCATAATAGCTTCAAAAATATTAAATAAGAATTAACCTAACCAAGGAGTGAAAGACTGCTACAATGAAAACTCTATTGCTTGGAAGAAAAAGAGATTGCAGAGAATATTAGGAAATGGAAAGACATCCCCTGCTCTTGTATGGGCAGAACCACATTGTCAAAATAGCCATATTACAAAAAATGATATATAGATTTAACACAATTCAGTCAAAATGCCATCAGCTTTTATTACAGAACTAGAATAAACAACCTTAAAATTTATACAGAATCAGAAGAGACGCAGAATAGCCAAAGTAATTCAGAGGAACAAGAGCATTCACGTTATTCGACAAAGCTACAAGAGTAAAATCATCAGAGTATTACTTCTTTGCCTTTTGGCTGAGATTACGTGTAAAACATTATGGTACAAGCACAGAAACAGACACGCTGGCCAGTGGGATAGAATAGATGTTGCAGAAACAACCCCAAGTGCCTTCAGCCATCTGATTTTTGAAAAGAGACCAATAATATACACTGGAGAAAAGATAGCCTTTTAGACAAATGTACTGGGAAAATTGGCTATCCATGTGCAGAAGAATTAATCTAAATCTTTATCTCTTGCCCTGTACTAAAATTAAATTAAAATGGATCAGAGACCCTATTAAAGAAATGGAAACACTCAACCCGCTGGAAGAAAAAATTGGTAAAAGTTTGAAGACGTAAACTTCAAAGCAAGAACTTCCTGAACAGAACACTGATTGCACAAGATGTAATACCAGGAATCAGAAAATGGAATTATATCAAATTGAAAAGCTTCTGCACAGCAAAAGAGATAACTAACGGAGTGAAGAAACAACCTACAGAATGGGAAAATATTTTTGCCAGCTACTCCTTAGACAGATGACTAATATCTAGAAATATAAAGAACTCAAAATAATTAGCACCCCAAAATAAAAATTCCATTAAAAATGGCAACTGTAATCAATAGAAACTCCTCAGAAAAAGAAATGGAATGGGCAATAAATACATGAAAAAATCTTCAGCATTTTTGACCATTAGAGAAATGCAAATTGAAACAGTGCTGAGATTCTACCATACTCCAATAAGAATGGCTACTATCAAGGATTCAAAAAAACAATAAATGCTGTCAATGTTGTGGGGAAAAAGGAACTCTTCTACACTGTTGATAAGAATATAAAATAGTACAATCACTATGGAAATCTGTATGGAGATCCCTCAAAAAACTAAAAATAGAAATTCCATTTGATACAGCTACACCTACTCTGAGTATCTTCCTGAAAGAGCTAAAGTCATATTACAGTGATACTCGCATATCCATGTTTATAGCAGCACAGTTCATTATAGTTAAATCATTGAAGCAGCCTATATGCCCACCAACAGATGAATAGACAAAGAAAATGTGTATATATATATATATACACACACACACACACAATGTAGTACTACTCTGCCATAAAGAAGAATAAATTTGAGTCATTTGTAGGAAAATGGATGAATCTTAAGGCCATAATACTAGTGCTTTTGATCTTGAATTTGCATACAAAGCCCAGAAAAATATCCACTATTCTTGTCTAGAGATTAAAAAAAAATAGTAAGACCTCTGGGATGAGCAAATTATTTATGGATTTTAAGTGATTTCCAGTAGGTTTTGTCAAAGTTTAAAGTACACAAAAGTCACTAGGCTCTTTTCAAGTAAACTGATTTTGCCTATCTGCGGCAGGGCCTAATAATCTGCATTTCTAACCAACTTTCAGTTGATGCCCTGAGCAAGTTTTGAATATGCAGGAAGCAGTGTGCTTAGAAACTAATTGCACTCGGACACAGTCTGGGATATGGAGGTGCAGCCTGAGGCTGACTGCTGTGGTCCCAGAATAACTTGATGTCAGTTAAGGATATTTAGACTTGAAGCCAGCTCCCATCACTTTCTAGCTTTAAGTAAGCTGCTTAAGTTTTTGGAAACTTTTTTCCTTCCTCTACAATGAGAACAATAGCACTCATGTTCCTGAGACATTAAGAAGACTAAAATGAGATAATAATATGTGAACGCACTTTGTAAGTATATGAGATTATAATCTAGGTTAGTCTGTACACTTAGCTATCATTACATAATTTTGAGAGAAGGCTTGGGTGAGCAATTGATTCCCAAAGTCTCAGAACAGGGGATGAAAGATCTCTGAAATACAGCAGGAGAAAGAAAGAGGGAGTGGATGTGAGTATTAGTATGGAAAGGGCAGTGGATGGTCACAAAAAGTATGGCAATTCAGAGGGTAGGCACTTTCATGGAGCCAGAGACAGGTCAGAACATGTACTCATGGGATATTTCTTTCAAGCACATAGGGGACCGTAGAGGACTAACATTAGGGTAAGCACATGGAATAGAATTCCATCACTGCTGCAAAACATATTTTAAAAAATATACTTCCATTTCTAGTAATACAGGCAAACCAGATAATCCGAAATCCTCCTGCTAAAAAGCAGTTGGAAATGTTAGATAGACCGTTACACTTATTTTTTATACCTGCCTGCCCATGCTGCTTGAGAGTCTATGGAACGGGCTTTTTATAGTTATCCTACAATATAAATGTAGGTATAACCTATCATATAAACCATCTTAGAACTTAAATCTCCATGTACAAAAAAGATTAAGAGTATCTAATAATGACAGTGCATTCTTTTGGGTGCATATTTGAGCTCTTCAGAAAGTAAGGGAAATGCTCGAGAACGCAAAGCAAAGAGGAACCTAAAAATCAGAGTTGTTACAGGTAGCTGTTGGCTTCACTGCCTTTTGTATTTTAAACTTGTTTCAGTGACTAAAGAGGTTGGGTTTCATAGCCTTGCAGAGTCTCAGACCGGGTCTGAGGCCAGGGAGAGGTGAGTTGTTGGAACTGAGTTCCCTGTCCGAACTTGGCCTAAAGCTGACACCCTAGAATTCCTCTTCCCAACTGCTATTGTCTTTGACTCTTTCTTTTCACCTAAATCTATAATTTCAACAAATATTTATTCATTGTCTCCTCTGTGGTCAGTACCCCTTTAGGTTCTGTAAAAAGGGAGTTCTGAGCATTCTTCCCTCATTCAGAGTGATTCCATGGATCAGTGCACAGGGATTGTTTTGAAGACTGTAAATTTCTATTCAAGCATGTTATGATCCTGTAAGAATCTGCTGGATGAAGGGTTTGTCTCCAGGCTTTCTTTTGTAGGCGATGTCTTAGGGCACTTCCTGAGTCTCTCTAATCACAGCTCCTAGAAAACCATCGTTTTAAACCCCAAGATCTCAGGCTGCCCCCTCTCCTCCTGGGGGAGGAGGGGAACATGAGCAGCCTTGGGCACCCACATAGAGAGAGGGTCTTTCAGCTGAGGTTGGCTTCTGGGCTTGCAGTTACCTCAGGTCCTCAATTTTTAGGATTGTCTTCTCTATCTTCTTCAGGTATGGTAGATAGCATGGAGAGTCTCCAGAGGCATGAGGTAGTTTTCAGACCCACAAACAGTACCATGGATAACACTGGTGGTAGAGGGAAGCCAAGAGATAACCTAAAGCAGACAAATAAACCTCACTTGTGAAGTTTAAGGGTGGCAGCAGTGAGGACTGTGGAGAACTATGAATCAGAGTGTTTGCACAGCCACCTCCATGCAGTGGTTAATAATCTCCAGGTTAATCCTTTTCAAGAGATGGGCATAATAAAGTGGAGCCTTTTTCTACTCACTGCTGAAAGCCTAGCAATGTTGAATGCAGCCTAGAGCTTACAGTTTGGGGTACTGTGGGGCTTCTGGCTGGAATCCCAAGTACCTGCTTTGAGACAGTGAAACAGGAACTTTGAGGAGTAACTTGTTGAACCTCCCGTGGGGGATGGAGTTTCTGCCATAGAAACCTTGCTATTGGATTCTTGGGACTGTAAACAGAAATTTTAGTTTGTGAGCAATTAAGTGGTAACTGTAAGTTCACTGAGTGCCATACCAAAAGCCAGTTTTATCCTGCAGTGGAATTATTCAAGGACAGCCACGTGTCACAAGACAAGTGGGAAGGTATACGTGCCTTTTACTCCTGGCTGAGAGAGATGCCCTGGGCAACCGTATGACTGAACACATCCGTCTGCAGGCTGTTTGTGAAACTTGGCGAAACTGAGCCAGCTGATAGGCTGTGCTGGAGTTTGGGTCACTGGGGAGCCATCGCCAACAATTGTTTACTGTCCAGTCAAGAGTGTGTTTTTTCAGGTCTTTTTTTTTTTTCAGCTCTGTGGCTCTCCTTTGTGACATGGGCTACTTTAAAAGTTTACAAAAATCAATTTCCCTTTAAAGACTGATGTCCTCGCGTTTAAGAAAGTAGCACAGATTTTGGTGTCAGACAGATACGGATCAGTATGTTTGGACATTGTCATTTACTTGTTATATGAACCAACACATGTCCCTTAAACCCACAGAAACTCAATTTCCTTACCTCAATTGCAATGTATGGTTACTCCAAGGGAAATTAGTTGTGTTGGGACTTCTATTTTTGTGTTGTGTGCTTTCCAGGTCATTTTTTATAAACAGTACAAAATCAGGCTTACTTAGTCCCTTGTTCATTTCTTTTTGCATGCAAACAGAGGTGAAGTTCAAGGATATGGATATAGTAGGTAGATAAAGACACTCGAGTCTGGGCCATGGGACTGGGGAAGCTACCACACAGAGAACACTGACTCAGAGAAATCCATATTTGTCTTAGAGACTTTGTCCCCAGAAAATGCCTATAACATCCAGAATCTAGAAGAGCAATCAGAACTAAAATGTAAATTTGGTTTGATAGTGTAAAAGTAGTACTTATGACCGTCAGCTGTACAAATCACTAGCTCAAGTAATGCTCCATGTGAAGTTAGAGTGAATGAATGATTGCCATTCAGAGCCATTGAGTCAGTCACTTATTCTTTCATTCATTTGTTCATTCATTTATTCATTTATTTATCAGATATTCACTGAGCCACTGCCAGGCATGGTGCCAGGCATGGCTCTCGTACTGGGAGTGTGTAAGTGAAGATGACAAAGTGTTCTCACAGAGCATAATCCAGTCGGGGGACAGATTAATTAACAAAAAAAAAGGTGACACAATGAGTGGTGACCAACTATTAGAAAAAAGTGAAGCAGGCGGGAAAGGAGATAGTCATATTTCAACAAGAGGGGTGGTTGCTCTGAAGAGATATTTGATGAGAGGCTTGGATCCAGCCAGAGAATGGACCAGGAGAGTATCAGGCGAAACAACCCCTGTAGCTGTAAATTGGGAAGGCCAGAAGAGAACTAAGATCTATGGTTACTCTCTGAGGCATGGTGGGAACTTTGATTTCATTGTAAGTGTGATGAGAAGCCTTCAGGAAGCCGTCTGATTTGTGTTTTAAAAAGATTATTCCAGAAGGTAGCCTAATGGAAGCCAAGAGTGAAAACAGGGAGTCCAGTTAGGAGACCACTACAAGAGCCCAGCATGGAGATCACAGCTCATGGTTAACTAGGGTCAGCATACATCATTGTCATTTGACTCCACACTGAACTCATCCTGAGTGCTTGGCCCTCATGTCCACTCCTGAAGCAGAATCACTTGCTCTCAGTAGTAGAGGAAACCAGAGAATCATTTATCCAAGGATGGCGCCAGGCTGGTGGGTGATGTGGATGCCCCCTGAAATGTCTCACTGTCCTCTTTCCTCAGCCCTCCCAAGGGAAGTGGAGCCATTAGTCACCCTTGCTGCTCTTCATTATCACTCCAGTCTTTCGGTTTTAGAACTGAATGTCCTTTCCTCCTTTTCTCTTTCCATCTGTGAATCAAACATTTCTATTCATTTTCACAGTAATCTTGAGCATGCAGTAATTGTATCCCTAAATATCCCCATCAGGGACATGTTGTATTTTGTTGGAATTGTTCCAAAGGTCATGACAGATGAATTTGGAATTG
Source organism: Hystrix cristata (assembly GCA_004026905.1). NCBI lineage: Eukaryota > Metazoa > Chordata > Mammalia > Rodentia > Hystricidae > Hystrix > Hystrix cristata. The sequence continues at coordinate 49,138 of PVJO010006471.1, forward strand.
TTCAGTAGTCCTTGGAAAAGTTTTATTAGGTACATGGTGGACTTGGGAAAACTTGTTGAGACTTGTAGGTTATGTAACCCTTTTAGCTTCATTTCTAGAATGCTTGGGACTCTTACCTATGACTTCATTGCTCCTGAATGTGGGTTTCATGCATCTGGTTGCTTGGCTGTTTTCAGAAAGTAGAGGTAATAGTCCCATTAATGTATCACCATTTCCATGATTAGAAAAGAAATCTGATAGTGCTCTCCTAGCAAATATGTAGACATGGTTTCCTCCAACACCTGTTGTTTCAGGTCATGCAATATTTGAAAATAACTACACAAGTTCCTCTGTTTCAGTCTTCTGAATACCTAGGTACAGCAACACAAAAACTTTGTGAGTGTGAAGTAATGTCAGCATGCACTATCTTTCCCACTATCCCTGTGGATTCATGTATAGTAAATGCCTGTGGATTTAGAAGGACCAGAGGATGGGTTATTTTGGTTCTTTGTAATTAATCAACAGATTAAAAAATAGGTTTTGAACAGCAAAGTGCCTGCTATCACATTGTTAGTCAGTCAGGAGTTGAGATTCTTACTTTATATCTCAATACTCATCCACCCTGCTATGCTTTGAAAAATGTAAAAATTATGCAAAAATACACACTCATGGAAAAATTAGAAAACAGATGGATTTTTTAAAAAAGAAATGAGTATAAAAAAAATCCCACAACTCAGACATGACCACAATTAACAAAAGTTTTTTACAGATTGATTTTCTCTACACAAATACAATTGCAAAGATATTTTCAAGATTGGATTCCACTTTACAACTTCCTTTTTCTCCTTAATGATACGTTTCGTTAGTGTTTTTCTAAGTCATGAACATTGATCGGCAGTATCATTTTGAAAACTTGCGTTGTTTTCTTTTTCTTTAATTTTTAATTTTTATTTTTACCAAGAACATGTATTGGTACATTGTATACATAATGATCATAATCAACATGGTTATTTTGTACCTGTACATGATGTATATTGGTTTTACCCCCTCTTCCCCTCCCCTCCCTTCCACTCACCCACCCCTCTCTATTTGCAACAAATTTATTTACACTTTTCCATTTTTTTCCCTTTCAGCTTACTTTTCTTTTAACCTTCCTTCTTTATCCTCCTTTTCCCTATCTAGTTCTCCTCTCTTTTGAATACTATCTTTTTTTTTTTTTACATAATATCTATTATACCCCTTTGTCCTTATTTACACGTATGGTTTCTCATATCAGAGAAACAATTTGATGTGTACTCATGAGTGTCTGATTTATTTCGCTTAAGAGTATGTTCTCAAGGTACATCCATTTACCTACAAATGTCTCTAGTTTATCCTTTTTTATGGCAGAGTAGTACTCCATTGTGTAGAAAAACCACATCTTCTTTAGCCATTCATTAGCTGTTGGGCATTTAGGTTGTTTCCAAACTTGTGTTGTTTTCCATTCCAAGATGCTAGGATCACTTATTAAATAATTCTTCTTTTTTTTTTTTCAGTACTAGTGAGCTGGATTACCACTTGATTAACCAGTTCTTCAGTTTTAGAACATTTACTGAGTGTAAGAAATAGTTCAAGCTTGTGTTTTGCAATTTACATATGTGGTTTTATTCACTAATTTGCTTATAATTTCTTGATATTACTAACAATTCTTATTCTTTATATCTGTTGCTGTGTGATTGTACATTGGTAATTTAAAGCTTTTTCATAAATAGTGCCAAGATATCTTCCAGTAATAGTTTTAAAACTTACACTCACAAAGCATGTGAGAGTGTTTAATTCTCCAGTCTATACAACCAGGGGTATTGCTGATTTTTTAACCCTTCTCTAATCTTATAAGGAAAAATACTACTTTAGCTTGGATTTCTTTGATGACTAGAGAAGCCAATTATTTCTCTATTGGCATGTTCATATTTTTTCTTAAAATATTTTAAATCCAATGTGTATTAGAATATATTTTAAAATGTTATCTGTATCCATATAGACATAATTTGTCAATGCATACTTTGGAAATCATATGCCTGTTTTTACTCTAAGTTATCTTCTTCTTTTTTGTTACCTTCCTTTCGTGTCATCCACCCTCTCTTCCAATATCCTTTAAACGACACCGAATCTCTCTATATTTTATCTATCCTCATATACTCTATAAGTAATATGCATCTACATATACTATATATACACATATGGTTTGTTTTAGCGTTTTTTTATGAAAGTAGTCTCATATATTACATGCTTTTGTGTATCTTGCTTTTCTCACTCAACAATACCTCATTTGAAAAGTCTCCAAGCCATGTAGCAGAACTACAATTTATTATTTTCTAATGATGGAAATTTTTTAAAAACCAGTTTCCTGTTGATAGGCATTGCTTTTACTTCTTTTTCTTTTTATTCTATTACTACTAACAATTCTGTAGTCAACATCTTTTTATATATGCCTATATTAAGTACATATTCTTGTTATTATGAAATAACTAGGAATATTACTGTGGGGTGTAAATGTATGTGTTTTAATTATAAGAAATGATTTCTTCCCCCCAAAATTCCTTTCTCCATCAGCAATATCTGAAAGAACCCTTTTAATCCATTCTAGTCAGTAAGAGGTATTGTGGCTCTTTGTAATTTTTGTCAGTCTGATGAGTGTAAAGTGATAGTTACTTTGTGGTCATAATTTGCGTATTTATAGTTAATGGCTTGTAAATTTGTACATCTTTTGTTTGTTGGCCACTGGATTTATTAACCTGTGACTTCTTTTCCCACTATTTCATTGAATTTCTTGTACCTTGTCTATTTGTAAGAGATTTAAATATTTTTTCAACATTTTGTCAATTATCTTTGTGTATGATGTCTGTTGCCATACAAAAGTTTGTAGTTTTTACATAGCCATTTGCAGGCAGCCTTAACTTCTAGGTTTCTGGTCATACTTTAGAAGAAGTCATGATTTCCAGATACTCGTGTATAGTGAGAGCTCTGAGATTTATTTTACATGTTCTTTATTTTGATATTTAAAATTTTAACCCATCTAAAATTTATTTTTGAATTTGTCGTAGGAAACAGTTCATTTTGTATTTTCTTCCAGATGACTATCTAGGATATTAGCAACACTTATATTAAATAATTCATCATTTTTACCAGTCGAATCTACATTATCTTTAGTGAGGAGTGGTGGTGCACTCCTGTAATCCCTGCACTCTGGAAGTCTGAGGCAGGATGATTGCAAATTTGAGTCTAGCCTGGACAATTTAGTAATTTAAGGAGACTCTGACTCAAAATTTAAAAAAAAGGGTTGGAATATAGCTCAGTGCAAAGGCTCTGGGTTCAATTCCCCAATACTGCAAAACAAATAAACATAATCTTTATAATATATTAAATTCTCACACTGGAATTTATTTTTGGATTATCTTTTTGTGTTTCAGTGCTCGATTTACTTGTTCCTATTTCATTATGTGATTTTATCATATATTCTGATATTCAATAAGGCAAATTTTTCCATACTATTTTTCTTACTTTTCTTAGATATATCTCCTTCATATGCAATTTTAAAAAAATTTGCACTATTAGAAATTGTTGAGCCAGGAGGAATCTGGGAGGCTGAGGCAAGAGCACAAGTTTGAGCACAGTCTGGGCAACTCAGTGACTTAGTCAGACCATGTCTTAAAATGAAAAATAAAAAGGGGTAGGGATATAGCTCAATGTGAAGGCCTTCAAAATAGTCTACAATACTGGAAAAAAATTGCTGGACTCTCACTGAATTTAAGTTTAATTTGTACATTAATTTTTGGAGAATTGAAATGCATTTTTACTTTTTCAGATTTAGCATTACATATTTTAATAAAATTTTATACGTTCAGTACTTTTCTTATTAATTTTTAGGAAATATTGATCATATCATTGATTTCTTTTTGCCCATCTGTTTTTTATTTCTTTTTTCTTCATTTTGGTCATTAACCTATTTTCAACCATTGAAAGTCTGCTCATGAAAAATTTAATTTCACTTTGAATCCCAAACTCCTCCCCTCTCCCTGCACAAGTCTCATCCATGGCTCAAGGATACTTTCCTTTTACTCTTACTTCTTTTCCCCTCTTCTTTTCCATGCTCGTGGCTTCTCCAGGATTGGGTTTGGGAGAAGCTAGATTAGAGTAATAAAAGCCCTTAAGTATTTTTATTCAACAGTAGCAATAGCAGATTTTAACTTATTTATAAAAATCTCAAGTACTTAGCCCACTGAAAACTTTCAGTATTGAAAAGCAGACTCTGCAGTTAGTCTATTTATAAATGTTGCACACATGTTGGATATGAATACTAGACACAATGAATACTAGAGCTTGGTATACAGTTGCTACTTTAACTGGAGTAGTCATTAGAAATATACTTATTCAATAAGTCTTACCATTCTGAATGAAGATAGTATGTTTGCAAGATAGCGAGAGCTGCTATAGCAACAAAACGAAAACTTAATGAAAGTTTATCATCTATGTAATAACCCAAATTGTTTTCTTTTCAGTAGACACTTCTAAGTAGTGATTCATGGCTCTTGAGGGGGTTGTTCTTTCTGTGGCTCTACTGCCTTTGACCTAGGGCTTATAAGGTTGCTATGCCCATTGAGACGACTCTGGAGGCTTCCCATAGGCTAAACCAGGGGCAGGAAGGGGTGGCAGGTACCATTTCCACTCACATTCAATAGCCTGTCTCTCAGTTACATCCAGCTGCAAGGAACAGGGTACAGATGTATGACCAGGGAGAACAGAAAGAGCTAGTTAGTCTCTATGTAGTAGGATTTCCTTTTTACTGAAATTCCATATATTTTAATTAAAGTTACAACTTTCTGAACATAGTTTCTCATCCATGTCCTCTATGGAATCTCTTACATCCAGGTAACTCACACCCTACTCAATTCTCATTAAAGACATTTCTTTGGGGTTGGGTTGGAAAATTACTCATCACTCTACACCAAAGCTCTAAGAAGCTGCTAAGTTTAAATTTTTAAGTTTAAAGGGACCAGGCCTTTAGAGTGAACACTTTAAACAGAAAAAATTTAATAGAATACTTACTTAAGCAATGGCATCTTCATACTTTAGGCTGACAGTTCTTCCTTTTTTTTTTTTTTAAAGTTAACTATTAAATGTCTTTATAAAGACAGTTTTTATTTAAAGTTCTATTTTTGGAGTTTTGATTTCAGACAACAAGGCATTTGTATAAAGAATCATTTAGAGTGTTTATACATATCTCTGCATTTAGCATTTTTTCTAAAAATCTCTATCCCCTAGAGTCATGGGGCACTCAGGGCCCAGGGACTGAAGTTTACCATTAGTTTAATGCTTTTGACTGCTGCTCTGAAGTGGATTTGTACAGAGGAGTCATGCTTTGCATGTTCTGGAGTCATTAGTTTGGCATGAAATGGTTCGGCTGCTTATGTGTATATAAATGTTTCTGAGTTGGACCATGTCTACATGAAGATTTGAAAATTTTTAAGAAAAAACTGCTCATGGAATCAGAGTATTTAAGGGCTGGTAACTGTATGATCCTATGTGTTAGGTAATATCTAATTCTCTCTACCCATTTAGTTATCTAGGGCACCAGCCCAGTGGTTTGAGAAGTATCTGTTTTTAGGAATAGTAGTTCCCAACCTGGCTATGGACATGGTTCTGTTTGTTGGCCAACCAGCTCCGAGGAATCTGTTGAGGATTTTATATACATATTTTATTACCAAATATTTTTGCTCTTTAATTCGGGATCTTAAGTATGTCTTGATTTTTGTTTTAACTCATATATTGGGAGCCAGGACTACTACTTTCATTAATTTTACAACAAATTTTACAAGAATTTGCTTCATAAATTTAACAAGAATTTATTGCATGTTAGGTGTTGGAAATCAAAGATATCCATCAAATGATGAGTTAACCTTAGTCTGGCCAAAGGCAAGACTTAAACTAAGTAAATGTTTTATCATATTTTAGAAGGTGTTATATTCTGTGGAGAAAAAGAAGTTAAAGGGCACTGGGCATTCTTGTTTCAAATAGGGTGCTCAGGGAGGATGTTATTGATATGTGACATTTGAACAAAAACTTAAAGGAGCTCAGGGAAGAACTTTCAAGTAGAGATAAAAGCAATAGTAAAGCCTGTTAAGCTGATATATTTAAGGAATAACAAAGAAGCCAACTTTGGTAGTTAAAGAGAATGAAAGAAGCCTGGTGGGAAATGAGGCCAGGAAAGTCAAATCTAGGGTTGAGAAAAAAGGAGGGGCAGAGGAGAGTAGATTACTGACCAGGAGCAAACTTTGAATTTTGTGGCATCCTGGAAGTCAGGTGAAGAAAGCAGATGAAGGATGGAGTGATGGACTGAGTCAAAGATGGGTCATGCAAGATATATTCTGAGGACTGACTGTTGTACTTAAATTTATATTGAGTTGCAGTGGGATCCAGAGTGAAGAGAAGAAGATAAATATCTTTTTAAAGGAGTTTTGGTATAATAGGATGGCAGATATTGGAAGCAGACTAAGAACTTTTCTATTTTTAAGAATGAGGAAAAAATACCATTTTATATGCTGATAAGAATTATGTGGAAAGGAGGGGAAACTGATGACATAGGAGTGAAAGAAGAGAATTGATGAAGGTGAGAGGAGGGCATTTAATGGACAAGAAGAGAGGTTGGCCTTAAAAGCATGGCCAGTGCATCCGTGGTGAGGGAAGAATAAATGGCACAGATCCCAGAAGATGGGCAAATATAGGCATGGTGATATGTGGAACTCTCTTTTAATGGATATTGCTTTCTGAGCACATAGAAGCAAAGTTATCACCTAGGAGTGGGAATGGAAGAGGGAGGATTTAGGAGTAGAGAAAAATTTGAAGTAATTAGAAAGAATATTACGGCGACTGCTGTGCAACATTTAGGTTGTCAAGTCTACAAAGGACTTCAGGAGAGGTAAAAATTGAGGTTTGAGAGATAACTAGGAATTGAATATAGTAGAAATTTTCAGGCTGTTGTAATGACATTAGATTTTATTCCAGGAGGGTTTGAGAAGCAGAGAGAACCTATCTGACTTTGGTTTTAAAAGTATCTCTTTAACCACACTGTATAGAATAGTATAGAATACTCTGTAGAAGCAGAAGCAAAATGAAACCTAGTTCAGAAGTTTACATGAATGATGTTGGTGACTTGAGCTAGGGTGGAAGGTGGAGGGAGCAATTATATTTGAGATAGATTTTTGAGGGCAGAGCTTTTAGGATTTACTAATTACAAGCTCAGTGTGAGAAAGAGACATCAAGGATGAATTTAAGGTTTACTCCAGAGCAATGCATGAATGTTAGTGATAATCACATGCAGTTTTAGATTTCTAGACCCCAAATATACAATAAGGTTTTTACCAAGTGACATTATGAGCCTAGCTAAACGATCTCCATGGAGACTGAGGCAATAGTAGTTCCCTTCAATTAATGTCACTAGCCAGTGTCACAGACACAAAGGAAGCTGATTGTAACTTGAATATACTGTACAGGAGGTGTAAGATATGGAGCTTTTCTAAGAATTTTAGTGTATTTTCCTTTAATTTTATAATTCCAAGATAAATGTAGATATCAGTATATCTTGCCTTTTGGAAATGTGTTGGAAATTTCTTCTTTCAAAAAAAAAAAATGACAGAATTTAGTTAATAGTCTGGAGCTCATTACAGTTTCCCAAACAGTGAAACAAAATGTATTCATTTTAATGGGAAGCTCTGCTCTGTCCTTTCAGTGTTTTAATGTTTTTACTTTTTCCTTTAAATTTTAAGTAAAACTATAAAAGTCCAAAGAATGAACATACATACCATCGGTTTCAAAATAGAAAGATAGCACTGGGCTTTTGCCTTCTTAAAGGAGCAGCTTGTCTCAATTTTCCCAATTAGTTTTTTTGAAAATGTACTGTCTTTCTTACTGGCCGATCTGGCTACATATCCTCTTGCTTCTTTGTTCTTTTTTAATCAGTGAACTTTTAGGCGGAGTAAGAAAGAAACAGTTGATGTCTTCAGTCATGGTCTCTTAAACTTAGAGACTTCAAAATTTTCTGGAACAGCTTACTAACCAAAGAAAACCAAACAAAAGGCTGCTACAATATTTCCCCAAAAAGTGCAGTTTAGTCATTTTCTTTATTGTGTTTGCAAATGATGCCACTGGGACTGAGGGAGGAAATGAATGTATCACATAGGAATTTTTGTTTTGTGGTGTGGGGAGATCAAAAAGAAAAATACTACCTGGATCTTTTATTAATGTCTTCAGTTTTGTTTCTTCTTTCTGGTCTTCTTTCAGCAGGGAAAATGGCCAATTTCAGGTGAAAGAAAGCAAGCCCTTTATTGCCTTCCACCATCACCACATTCTCAACATGAACTTGATGGCTCTACTTGTTGGTGCTTTAAATTGTAAACAGCTGTCATGCTGGTTCAGGCAAAATTCCCACTTATTTCAGAGGTAAAGGCAGTGTATAGCAAAAGTTGAGAGTGAGTCTGACATGGGTACAGATTCTAGTGTCACCACTCTAGCTGGTCAGTCATTTAAACTTTCAGAGGCTAAACTTACTCAACTGGAAAATAGAGATAATAATGCTCACTTTATAGGGTTATCGTAAAGGTAAAGATAAATAGTGTGTCATATACAATTACCACAGCACCTTGTGTATTACATACAGTCAATGATTGGTAGCCATTATTATTTTCCACTTTATGAATTTGTAATTTAAAGGATATAACATCATTTTACATATTATTACATATCTATAAGGTATGTATCTACATATAGTTCATCAGCTTTCTAGTCCTGTGACCCACTACTTGAGAGAAACAACTTGGTTTATTTTGCCACATGGTTTTAGCGCTCTCAGTCCGTGGTCTGTTGGTTCCATTGCTGTGGGCCTGAGGTGAGGCAGAACATCATAGTGGACGGGCCTGGCAGTAATTTTTATTAGCATATGTGTGCGATATGTAATACATTCATTTCAGAGAATTGGTACGTATACATATCATGTCTTGATAATGTTTTCTTCCCCTTCTCCTTCTGTACTCTCCTCTTTTCTAGTCTCCACAGAATCTTCCTTCTTGTTTCCTACCTTCTCCCTTTTATTTTGCTCTTTAAATTATTTGTATTTTGGATCTCTCATATTAAAGAAGCCATGTGATGTTTAACCTGTGTTTGATTTATTTCTCTTAGTATTATGGTCTCAGATAGAGTGCTTCACATTTGATATGAATAGCACTTGATTTTTTTTCTTTCACCATTTGTTTCTAACATTTCTCTGAGTTGGTACTTGAGGATCCAGTTAATTCATTTTAACTGCTGTTAAAATGCTGTTTGAATATACCTTGATTTATTAGTCCATGTTTTTCACTATCACCAGTGTGTATGATTTTGAGTGGATGTGTGCTAGAGATTCCTTAGGGTATGCACCTAAGCTTGGAATCATCAGACAGTTGGGTTTATACATCATCAGTTTATTAGATAGTACTAATTTACTATCTTACACAAATTTTTAACTTCCACCAATATAGTTTTCATTTTTATACATTCTTTTTTTGTTAGATTTATTAACTTTTATTTATCTCATGAGCATGAAATACTATTCTACTGTTGTAATTTACATTTCCATTGTTTTTTATGAGCTTAGGCATTTTTTTTGTGTGTATTGTCGTTCAAACAGCTCCTTTGTGAATTGACTGTTCAGGTCATTTGTCTAAAAGTTACTTTCTATAGGCTTGGTTGTCTTTTTCTATAGATAAAAGTTATTTTTACGCTTGATCTTAGCTAAAAGGCTGAGAGGTGAGAAAAGCTATTTTTTATTAAAAATATTTAGAGTGACTACAAATAACTTATAGACTATAATTTGAATTTTAACTTCTAAGTCACATAGCAGATTTATTCTTCTTAAATTAAAAAAAAATTTTGAGACAGCATCTCACTGTAGTTTAGGTTGGCCTTGAAGTTGCTATACAATCCAGGCTGGCCTCCAACTCAAGGTGGTCCACTTGCTTCATCTTCCAGAGTGCTGGGATTACAGGCATGTGCCACCATGCTTGGTGTCTGCAGATTTGTTATTAATATAGTTAAATTTATAATTTTTTCCTTTATGGTTTGGGCATATTATGTCTTATTTATAAAACTATGTCCTACTTAAGGTCATAAAGAATTTTCCTCTGTCCAGATTTGATTTCCAAAGTCTTTGTTCTTTTCTGTTGGTTTATCAGTCTTCTGCATGCCATTTTAATTACTATGGCTATAGAGTTGCTTTGCTATCTGATGGAGAAGTCCATTTTCTTTAATCTCTTTGGCCACTTTTGGCCTTTTCTCCTTCCAGATAAAATTCAGAACCAGTTTGTCCATTTTCATGACAAGTTGCAGTATTAATTGGGATTTCCTTGGCACACATTAATCCGGGAGGACCAATATCTTCATGTTATTTGGAATCTTCTGGTAAATAAATATGACATTTTCCCATTTACTTCAATGTTCCTTTAATATCCTTCAATGTCTATGATTTCTACCTTTCAGGTACTATGCCACTTTTATTAGCTTTATTCTCAGGAACCTTAATGACTAAGAAAAACCTTTCATTTATTATGGGATAGACATTTTAATTTGTCATTCACTTTCTTGTGTATTATTAACCGATCTTAATATTTTGAAATCTTATTGAATACTTCTATTAGATTTAATAATTTGTGAATTCTTTTGGATTTTCTGTGGACAGTAATATGATCTGCAATTCATGATAGTTTTGAATTCTTTTCCATTTTCCCCTTATTTCTGTTTATGGAGTTGGTAGAAACCGCCAGTTACAAATTGAACAGTTGTGTTAATAATAGACATCTTTATGCATTCTTAACTTTATAGCAGATATTTCTGTTATTCATCACAAAGGCTCTTAAATAAGAGGGTCTATTTTTTTGCATATACTTTTTTAGGTGAAAAAGGGTTTCATCTTCCTACTTTGCTCAAAATCTGTATTATGAAAGGATGTTGAGTTCTCATTTAAAACCATGCGTTGTTCTGTATCTACTGATATTTCTTCTATAAAGATTGATACAGTATTTACATCAATAGATTTTACATCTATTAACTCATCCTTACCTTTCTTGCTTGGTTTGTTATATGTAGGATTTATACTCATAAAAGAGAGTGAATCTAAAATTTCAGTTTCTCATACTATTTTTTTTTCAATTTTGATATTAAGGCTTTGCTAGTCTCATAAGAAGAATTAGATAGCTTTCCTGTCTTTTGATTTCTGCAATAGTTTGACTAAAAAAGCATTTATTTATAAAAATCTAGTAAAATATTCCTGAAGCTTGTCTATTGCTGGTGCTTCTTTATAGGCTGTTTTTCTTTTAAACTATTAATTTGCTCTCTTTAATAGATATGTGTTTCTTTAGGTTTTGTGCTTCTTCTTGAGTCAGTTTTGGGCAATTGCAATATTTTCTAGGAAATTTCCCTTGATACTTAAGTTATTTTAATTTACTGACAAATTTGTTCAAGATATTCACATATAATTTTACAAATCTTCTTAGCTAAGGTCTGGGTATTTGTGTCTATACAAGATGTATGTGTTGACACCCAATAGCCAAGGCAATAGTCTTAAGAGGTGGAGAGCTTAGATAATTATAAAAGGAACTGAAGGAGGAGTTTGTTCACCCCTCCTGCCATGTGAGTATACAGCAAGAAGGAGTCATCTATGAAGGAGAGAACAAACTCTTAACAGATATTGAATCTTCTAGCAAGTTGATCTTGGATTTTTCAACCTCTAGAACCCTGAGTCATACATTTCTGTTATTTATAAATAGCCAAGCCCAGGGTATTATGATACAGCAACCTAAACAGACTAAAACATTTTTATATATACACTTCGCCTTTCTTTTCATTTCTAATATTGTTTATTCTATACACTCATCCTCTCTCTTTCTTCAATTCTCTCTTGCCAAAGATTTATCTATTCAAAGAAAGAATGTTTGATTTTGCTGATACTGTTTTATTCTCTTCTGTTTATTTCTTCTCTTACCATATTTTCTTCTTTCCAACTCTTATTTAGTGTTTAAAAATAATGTTTTGAGTTGAATATATTATTAATTTATAACTTTCCTTTTAAAATCTGAATGTAAGTCTATACATTTTCATATAGTTTCAAATTCAGCTGTGTACTGCAAATTTTTCCTTATTTTAATTCCAGATATTTCATAATTTTTCTAACAAGTCTTCTTTGACCTTTGAATTATTTAGAAATATATCTTTTATTTTTAAGTTACATGAATTAAATTTTTTATTGTTTCCTTATTTTACTGTGTTATGGTTAGAGAATGCAGTTTGTATGGTGTCTTTCTTTGGCATTTGTTGAGACCTCCTCAATTTACTTCAAGAATGTTTTTAGAATTCTTTCATGTGTACTCAAAAAGAATGACTTTTTCTATGTGATACATATTCATTAGCTCAAGCTTGTTTATTCTGTTATTCAAATGGTCTATTTCTTTAGTTATTTTTTCACTATTTGTTTTAGAGACATTAAAATCTTTCACCACGTTGTAATTTGCCAGGTTCTCTGAATAACTCAATAATTTATGATTTATACATTTTGAAGTTATCTTAAATTATCTTAGGTGAATATAGCCAAGCGTTTGTAGGGATGGGTATAGAAATAGATTATAAGTATTTGGGAGATGTCAACTAGATATAAAAAGCAGAGAAGAGCAGAAGAAAAAAGTTTTTTTTTTCTTTTTTTTCTTGGATTGTGAGCCAAGGGTTAACACAAAATAAGCGCCAGGTATTTTTGCCAAGTCCAGGGGAGACAGACTCACACCAGGGGCTGTGTGCTGGATGAGGAGTGAATGCATAAAACAGGAATCCAAGATGAAGTCAGCTGGTTGTAACTCACAGCAGACTGCTTTTTAACTACTGCCATATCTATGTGTTTGTTTGCAAGCGCCTGGACTTGAAGTTGCTACCTGACACTGAGTCCTGGCAGGAAAGAATCCTCTTTGTGGAATAAAACATACCAGAGTGTCTTCTAACAATTAATTCTCACTCATATTTTTATTTTGGAAGGATATTCCTGACTTTTGTGTACTTCTTTTTGCAATCTTAGTATTACATTTCATGTTGCCTTTCGTTCTTTGTGATCCAGAGGATGAATTATTCCAACTGTCTTATTTAACTGGCTATTACTGTCCGGAGAAAACTTTAGTGAGTTCAATTTACTTGGTAGCCTTTCCCTCTGCGATTTTATTTCTGGTAGATCTCACTACTGAGCAGAAATACTTCTATTACAGCATTCACTTTATCTGTATGTAAAAATGTTTGCTAAAATATTTGCTAAAACTTTATAAAACACCCAACTAGTGGGATCAGGCTTGGTTGTGTATCTCTTCACTGGTGCTTCTAAATCTGTTTACCAAGTTTGAGGTCGTAGTCTTAGAGATCTTGGAGAGACACTAAGTGTAAAAGTGCTTTTCATTGAAAGTGAAAAGTAGCATTTTGCTGAAGGCGATTGTACTCAATTGCTCCAGAGTAATTTACCTTAGGAAGCGGAGATCAAGTCTGAGAATTTCAAGACTAAAAGGAGACTTAGGCTTTTTCTTTCTTTTCCTTTTCTTCTTTAAAGAACATATATTTATCAGCAATCAACAAGAGGGATTTATTATGAAAAGTGTCTTTCAACCCTAACAGTGACATTCTTTGTGGTAAAAGACACAGCTCTCTCATAATTACAAAAAAGACATAAATCCTTTCCCTCATTCCTTTATTACTTCCAGCTTTCTGGATTTTGGGTGAAGAAAGCAAGAAAAGTTTATAGTGGGGCTTATTATAGTTAATTAGACAATTACTCAGATGAGTCAAGATTTTGCCCTGTTTCAACTCCATGCAAACATTTGTCTTTTTATTTAGGTTCATTTGCAAATGAAGCTGACTCCTGTGGGGGTATGCCAAATACTTTATTTAACTACATAGCTTTAAATTTCAGTCTCTCAGTACAGACATGATATCTAAGATGTTATGACATTTTCAGTTTCCAAAAACCTTATAACAAGTTTTAAAAATTGAGCATAAACTCGTATGTTTTTCCCTTTGGTCATTTCACATCATTAAATTTTACTTTTCCAAATTCTACGCGGTAGATTTGGCATCCGATCCCTTCCATGAATATCCACTTCTTTCTCAAATCCAAAAATACAAAATCAAAATAGCTAACTTAAATAGTAGTTAATCTAAGGGTTAATTTTTCAGGGGAGGAAAAAATAAGAATCCAATTAGATAATGTCATTTTTCAAAAAAACCACTTCATCGAGGTATAATTGGCATGTTAAAAAGCTGTACATATTTAATGTATACAAACCCATGAGTTTGGAGCCAAGGGCTCCCTAGTGAAACCCTCATCACCATCAAGGCCATATTTATCCCTTCCCAGAGTTTCCTCCCCTTTAATATCTTTATTTATTTATTTTTAGTAAAAGCATTTAATATAAGATCTACTCTTTTAGAAAATCTTTAGTAAATAAGAAGGGAGGAGGGGGTGCAGGGAGGGGAGGGGAATGGGAAAAAAAAAGCAACAAGATCTATCATGTACCGGTACAAATCTCCTATGATGAATGTTATCACTATGTACATCTAAAATGTACCATTAAAATAAAATAAAATAAAAATTAAAAAAAGAAAATCTTTAGTTTAAAATATACTATACCTATAACATTTACTTGTATTGCATAACTGAAATTTAAATCCTTTTGACATCACTTCCTCATTGCCCCTGCTTCCCAGCTCCTGGACATAACAGTTCTACTCTGTGCTTTCTTGAGTTTGACTATTGTAGCTTCCACATACAGGTGAGATTATACAGTATTTTTCTTTCTGTGTTTGGCTAATGTCACTTAGCGTAATGCTCTCCAAGTCTGTACATGTTGTCCCAAATGGAAGGATTGCATAGTAAAGCTGAATAATATTTCATTGTACGTGTATACCATATATCTTTATTATTCATCCATCAATGGATGTTTGCATATCTTGACTATTATGAAGAATGCTGCAGTGAACAGAGAGGTGTAGGTCTCTGCAAGATTCTGGTTTCCATTCCTTTGAATAAATATCCAGAAGTGGGATTGCTGGACCGTATGAAGGTCTATTTTTAATTTTTAAAGAAATTTTAATGCTATTTTCCATAATGGCCATACCAATTTATATTTCCATTAAGTGTATCTGTGCTCCTTTTCTCTACATATTTGACATCAATAATAATCTGTAATTATTATTATTATTATTATTATTATTATTAGAAGTAATAGCCAAGTTAACAGATATAAGATGGTACCTTGTAGCCTTTTGACTTACATTTCCCTCATTATTAGTGATGTTTAGTACCTTTTTCATATACCCATTGGCCATTTGTATGTCTTCTTTGAGAAATGTCTATGCAGGATCTTGTCCATTTTTTGATGAAGACTTGCCCATTTTAATTGAAGACTTTTTTTTTTCTAAATTGTATAGTTCTAGGTATGTTTTAGAAAGTAACCTTTTATAAGATATATGGTTTGAAGTATTTTCTCTCATTCCATAAGTTGCCTTTTCATTTTGTTGATGGCTTTTTCTGCTGCATGGAAGCTTTTTAGCTTGAGACAATCCCACTTGTCTACTTTTGCTTTTGTTACCTGTGCCTTTGGAGTTATATATTGTCAAAGAGGTTTATTTATCTGCTTTCTTCCAGTAGTTTTTTTTATTTCAGGTCTTATGTTTAAATATTTAATCAATTCTGAAATTATTTTTGTGAGCAGTGTAATATATGAGCCCAATTTTATTCTTTCGGATAGTGATACCTAATTTTTACAACACCACTTATGGAAAAGACTATCCTTTTCCAATTGTATCCTTTTGGTGCCTTTGTCAGAAATTAGTTGACCATATTTGTGTGGGTTTATTTCTGGGCTCTCTATTCCATCCATTAGTCTAGATGTCTGTTTTGATGCCACCCTTGTACTGTACTTGTTACTATGTTACCGTTGTTAGTTTGTAAAGTAATTTGAAATCCAAAAGTGTAATACTTTCACCTTTGTTCATAGTCTAGGTAATTTTGGCTATTTGAGAGATTTTATGAATTTTAGGGATTTTTCTATTTCTATGAAAAAGTCATTGAAATTTGGTAATCATTGCATTGAACCTATATATCAATTTGAGTAATATGAACATCTAAATAATATTAATTCTTCCAATCCATGAACACTAGATATCCTTCCATTCATTTTTATCTTTTTCACTTTCCTTTATAAATGTGTTAAAATTTTCACCGTACAGATCTTTCATATCTTTGCCTAAATTTATTCTTAGATATTTTATTCTTTTTTGTGGCTACCGAAAATGAAGTTGTTTAAAAATTTTTTTCCAGATAGTTTGTGGTTACTATATAGAAACACTGCTTATTTTTATATTTCAATTTTGTGTCTGGCCATTTCACTGAATCATTTATTAGTTTAAATATTTCTTTTTTGAGTCTACAGGGTTTTCTACATATAAGATTATGTCATCTGCAAATAGAGACAATTTTATGTTTTTTTCCAATTTGGATGTTTTTCATTTCTTTTTCTTGCCTAATTTCTTTGGCTGGGATTCTAGTGGTTTGATGAATAGAAATAACAAAGAACAGCATCTCTGTCTTGTTTCTGGTTTTAGAGGAAAAAGCTTTTTCATCATTGGTATGGTGATGTTTTGATATGACATATGGCTTCTGTTATTTAAGACACATTACTTTTGTTCCTAATTTTATCAAGTACATAAATAGAACATTAAAGTCCGTTAACAGGAGCTGCCAATTTGTAAAAAGCCTGGGCAAGTGCAAAAAACTTTAATCTTTACAAATATTGAGTTGATTTTCAATACCTAAACCCCTGCTAAAGTTTAAGAGCATTCACACTATTGAGAACATACAATCAGATGCAGTCCTTGGGCTGGGCTACTTGAGCTCATTTAACTATGAAAAGTGTTTACAATGATGCCTACCACATTACAAGTATTCAGTAAAAATTAGTCATGATTTTCATCA
The DNA here is from genome assembly GCA_004026905.1 of Hystrix cristata. Lineage (NCBI taxonomy): Eukaryota > Metazoa > Chordata > Mammalia > Rodentia > Hystricidae > Hystrix > Hystrix cristata. Next base: position 66,179 of record PVJO010006471.1, read on the forward strand.
TATGGTTACTTGAAAATAAAGTGAATGAAGATGTATGCAACTCATGCAACTCTAGGTGAGTGTAAATTGCGTTTAAACATCTTATTTGAGTCTGGGGATGGTTGTGGTTGTTACTTATGCATAGATTTGAAAATTGAGTCCTAGAAAGTTTATTTTCTAGGGCTTTCAGTTTAGGTGGTTCTTAGCTAACTACAAATTGAATCACCTGGGGATGCTTTTAATCTCTTCCTTTATCAGGGCCCTACCTGGGCCAAGTCTATCAAAACCCCTAGGATGAGTCTTGGACATTAGATGTCTCACAGGCTCCCTGACACCTTTGGTAGGCAGCCAGTGTCTTTGTGGAAATTCAAGGTGTCTTCTCCCCCCGCCCCATTCCTTTTGATGACTCAGCTGCCACTCAGGCCCACAGTAGCCTGACCTCAGCCACAGGTAAGATGACTTGAGGAAGATCAGAATTTTCTTTCTTTTGTCATTCTATCAAAATAGCCATAACTCATGATTAAAATCAATAAATACTGAACAATAAAGAAAATAATGCAGAGTGAATTAAAAAAAATCTGTCATACTCATTCTGAACTCATATTAACTTGTTTTAACCCCTAATATCTTCACAGAGCTCTATTTAAAAGGTTTTTATTAGCCATTCCTGTTTCTTTGCATTTATAGATAAGTATTCATAGACCCCTCTGCAAAGAATGGCCTTTTCATCAGTGATCAAGTACTAAACATGTCCTGTGGTCTGAGCGTTGTGAGAGCTTCTATCTGTGCATTGTCTCCTTGTCCTTACTTACAGCCTGCCAATCAAGGTAGACTTAATCATCATACTTATTTTACAGATAGGAAGTGACTTTTCTTGGTCACACACCTGCTCCAAGACACAGTTAAAGGGCATACATTATAGAAAGGAAGCAAAACAGAATAGTGGCTGAAAGCAACAATGTTGGTCATCAACCTAACTGTACTTTAGTTTCCTCATCTGTAAAACAGATTGAAACCCCCATGTTATAGGTTTGCTATAGTTATAAGAATAATAACTACAGAAGTGGAGAATGGTAGGTGGCAGTTATTAGTGAATCAGTGAGTCAAATGGGTTGTTATGAGAATGTTCTATTTTTGAAAAACACACTATAGGCTTTCAATAAATTAAAACTTCTATAGTTATGTATTATTTCATGAGAAATGCATATTGATTGTTTAAAAATGTAGGAAATAAAACAAACAAAAAGAAAAAAAACATGTTTAATCCTACAACTGAGAGAGAGCTTACTGTATTTTTATGTCCTGTCTGTATTCTTTTTCTATGCACACATATATCATTAAAATGAGATGCTGTACATTATTGTCTTTAAAAATGTCTTTTCATTCAGTATGTTTATATTTCCTTCTTTTGCTATTGTATTGCTGTTGTATTTCCATTTGGATGCTTATACCTATAGATTTTTAATACCTTTAAAAATAACCCAAGCCATTGCTATAGGATCTGATATGATTCCAGAACTTTCAATTTTATATAAAAATTTGGTGGGGTTTTTTTGTGGGCAAAGATTATTCTCTATATTTTATGCATAGTGGAGTTAGGGCACTGAGGCAGGAAGAGCCATGTCTGGAGGGAGTCAGGGAGAGACACTGATTTGGAATGGTCCAGAAGTTCAGCAGTTGAGTGTGTCAGGAGGCACCAAGGAAGTCCAGGTGGGGGAGCTAATGTCAAGTGGAGTCCAAAACCAGGACAGAATTGAACCCCAGGCTTGTGAGAGACTGAACGTACAAATGGACAATGGCTGGACCATAAGTAAAAACAGAACTGTGATCCACAGCCTGCAGCAACATGCTCAGGAACCCAGCCCCCTTATCTGTAATAAACAGCCTAGGTAGCCAGCCTGCCATACGTCAGACTTACAGGAAGCCAGATTGTTATCTGTAGTAATAATCCAGGAAGCTAAACAATAACTTCTATAGCAATTAGCCCCCAACTGGCCAGGATTTGATTAATAACTGACAACTTCTCTAATATTTCCCGTACTTCCAACTTAGTCTCAACCAGAGAAATCCAGATATGCCTCCTAAATAATCCCATAGGATGCCTTATGTCTTGTTAGTCTGCCTACAGCCTCCCCATGCTGCCAGCCTCCAGCAGGCACCCCTAAACTTTCCCCTCTAGCACTTCCCCACTCCTCTGACTGCCTTTGAGTCTGTTAGGGCTAATGACTGACTCCCTGCTACATCAGGTTCTGTATAAATAAATGGCCTATGATTTTCTTATTTGGTTGGTCTTTGCTTTTTTCTACACTTGCTAGAAGCCTGCATCAGACAGCTCATGTGTATGCATTGTCAGATAGGGCCCTTTGTCTTTAATGAAGCCTCTCTTGATTTCTTTTCATGAGGTGCAGACATTTTTCTGGAAGGCAGGGATCTGAACTTACCCAATTCAGCATTCTGGGTACCCACCACCAACCTGGCTCACAGTGAGGATCATTGAAAAGAGAAGGAAAGAGGTCTCACTCACAAGGATTAGACCTTTTCTTTTCTACCATGGTACTAGGGAAGTCCATTGTGACTATCTTGCTTTGACAGCATGAAATGTCACTTGATATTCCAGCTTAGATGCAATCAAAACTGGAAATGACTTGGGGGTGAGATGCTTAACAGTCTGACAGATTGTGATTTCACAAAAATCTCTGGAAAACTATTTTTGAGTCTTTTTTTAAAAAAAATCTAAAACCCTGTGAATTTTGATGGAAATTTTGATGGAAGCAGGTACTATACAGACTCCAAAGAAAACCCCAGCTGAGTTAGTTTTGCTTGCTCACTGTTTCTCAGGGAGATGATTGCAACAACACATGGTCAGTTAATTGTCACTGAGATGGAGTTTCTGGGCGGCTTCTGCACTACTGTATCTATACCAGATTCTACACTAGAAGTGTTGCCCCTCCACATGGATCATATCAGCTCCAGGCTCCCTCTTGCAGAATAAATACCATCCTAGCATTAATCAGAGGCCATACTATGCTTGGTGTGTAGATTGCCCTGACTTGTGAGTTCCTCCAGAACATTCTCCAAATTCAAACACAGAAGCAATTTTCTTTTGTAGCTAAGACTTCTTAATGTGTGGGAACAAAGTTCAAAGGGGAGTGGTTTGGGGAGGATTCATTCTCAAAATTTTACCCAGATCTCAGGGCTCTATGGACATTGTTTTTTGTGCTAAGCATCTTTTTAGAACCTTCACAAGGGAGGGATTGTGTCTTTCTTGTTTGTTTCTGTCTGCTATGTCACACATAGAGCAGCACCTATTAGAATTCTGTTCATTGTGTAGTGGGAACTTGGGATTCAAAGGCCCTTGCTGATACTGCCTTATTATGCTGAGACTGACAGCAGAGCCTCATATTGTGAAATACCTATAAATATCAACAACACTGCAGCAGCTTTCCTTGAAGAGAGAAGGCTGTTTTGGCCAGGTGGTTTTTTAAAATAGATTTTTATTAAAATTTGTCCAAAATTACACAAACTTACAGGCCATTACACAAGCTTACAGACCATACTGCATTGCACCTTTTGCTTAGAACAATGAGCAATGTAAACAACTACATAGATACAGCATTAAGTCACAACTACAAAAAGTTACTATAGTACCTAGTATACATGTTACTGTTTTGAGTTTGGGTTATTAGGTTCTTGTTTTTAAGATATCATTATTTCTCTGACTTCCCATTCCCCTCCCCCTTTGCCCTCTTCTTACTCCCTTGAGCCCTTTGCCTATTGGCTTAGATCTGACCCTTTGCCTTTTTTGTATCCATTGTTTACCATTTTCTTTTTTTGCCTCACTCAAATGAGGGCTACCATATGGTATTCAAGCTTGTGAGTCTGGTTTATTTCACTCAACATTATATTTTCCAGGTCCATCCATTTTCCTATAAATGACTCTAGTTTGTCATCTTTTATAGCTGAATAGTATTCCATTATATATAGGTACCACATTTTGTTTATCCAGTTACCTGTTGATGGGTATACTGGCTGTTTCCAGAATTTAGCTATTATGAATTGCCCTGCTATAAACACTGGTATACAAGTATTGCTGTAGTATTATTCCTTTAGCTCTTTGGGGAAGATACCTAGTAGGGGAATGGCTGGGTCATATGGGATTTCTAGTTTCAGGATTTTGAGAAATCTCCATACTGATTTCCATAATGTTTGTACTAGTTTGCATTCCCACCAACAGTGTAGGAGGGTTCCCTTTTCACCACAGCCACACCAGCCATTTGTTGTTGTTTGATTGCCTAATCATTGCTATTCTTTCTGGGGTAAGGTGGAATCTTAGAGTTGTTTTAATTTGCATTTCTATAATAACCATAGATGTTGAATATTTTTTCATATATTTGTTGGCCATTTGTATTTCTTCCACAGTGGAGTATCTGTTCATTCCTGTAGCCCATTTCTGAGTGTTGACCAGGTGATTTTTTAATAAATGGACAATTTTCTGCCTCCCTCCCTTAGTAGAACATTTGGTGAGCTATGACGTTCTGGAAGTAGGACTAAGTCACAGCATAAGTAATTTGACTGCCTCATTCAGAAGAAAAATGACTCTATATTGGCTTGTGGGTAAGACAGGTAGTAGAACAGCATAATGAGCTCAGAACACCAGTGAGAGGAAAACAAGTGTCATAAGGAGAACAATACTTGCTCTTAAATGTTGCTGCTTGATGAGGGGTTTCTACATAGGGGAAGTTTCCTCCACTTGGTTATAACCTCCTCCATTCCCTAGTGGCCTAACATAAACAGTTCTGCTAACTGTACACATCTATTTGTACTACCAAAGCATTGCTACATTTATCACCTGGTTTCTCTGTGTCCCTCTCAGCAGTCTGGAGGGTGGGAGGAGAAGGGATTGTGAAAAAGATGTCTTTTAGCATTGATTTTGTGATGAGCATGAGGGATTGTTGCTCAATATCCATTTCAGCCTCCTCCTGCTGTGTCTTCCTGGACTATAGAAGTTGCAAGTTGAAAAACTACATTTCTCAGACTCCCTTGCAGCTAGTTATGGGTGTGATTTAGATATACACTTACTTGGAAGGCAGAGGTATTGCTTCTCCTGCCCCAGAAGAACCTACAGTTTGTTTCTTTAGTTCTCCCAGTGTTGTGTAAACCATTTTGTACACTATCATAAGCACCTTCCTGTGAATTTTTTCTCTTCAAAGGAACTCTGACCACTAAAGCTTGCCAATTAGGACCTGAATCAAACTTCCCAAGTTAGCTGTTACTGGGGATTGCCCTCCCCAATTACTGTTGCCTTGGTTTTAGACAATTATTTGCAAAAGTACTGATGTATTACTTTTGGTTCCCAAATTCCAGGCTATTGTGTATTTGTCTACTGTATTTTGGTAAATAGTTCATGGCAATTAGAAATTCATGGTTGTGGGTTTTATTATGTTTAATAAAATATTGAATCTGTTATATATTAAACTCTGTTCAGAAAAATATTGAGCTTAACTTATCCATCTAGGGTCTTGATTTAGGACTGCCTTGTCTGTTGCTAATGAGCCCCTGCTCCTGGGTATCTCAGAAACCTGAGGGGATCTTTAATATAAAGCCAGTACCAATAACCATTTTAATAAGGTATATGTGTTGTGTCTTCTGTGGGTTTTGAAAACATGATCCCTTATGTTAGAGATAAGGGAAGGTGTTACAAAGAAGAAACTAGTTCATAGAAGTGTAAGAATGTGTCGAACGTCACCAGGTTAGTTAATAAATAGCACAATCAGATCTGCAACAAGTCAGAAAGGCTTATCTTTGGACAACAAGAAAACAACTGTTTAATGTGACAGGTTTCCTCCACTAAATAACCAAAACAGGCTGAGATAACAACTAGAGCTAACTGCCCTTTTAAAAAAAATGCAGTGGAAAAAGATTCATTGTGTAGCTTAAAAAATGGCAGTGACTTTAGATTTACCAATTTCCTTTAAAGTCCAGTGGCATTGACAGGATAGGTGTTATGGGGGTGAAAGAAGAGAGAGGATTCAAGCTGAAGCAATCCTTCACAACATCTGTTAGTGGTGAGGTGAGCTTGAGTTATGGCTTTATTTCATAAAACGAGGATGTGAGAGCAGCATAAGGAAAAGTCATTAGAATGTGCCCAGGCAGCCTAGGAGGATGACTTGTGGGGAAGCAGAGCAGATGACCTGCTGGGTTTAGTACATCAGTTAACACTTCTTTGTTGTTGTTATTGTTGTTCTTGCTATTCATTTCTATTGTTAAAGAGTCTTTCAAAAGAATGGTTATGGTTTTGAAACAGAATAAGAGTGAAACATTCTCTTCTACCAGATATCTCTTTGGTCCTATGGCTAAGACTTTCCTGGACTTTGTTTGAGCTTTTCTGGTACAGGAGGTGGTTTCCTTTTTCTGTGGAAGGATTTGCATGTAGCCAAATGTCTCATGACCCTATCTGAAATGTGCTTTAAAGCCTTTTCTGAAAGTGAAATTTATTTAAAGGAAAAGCTGTTTCCTACTAGTTGGAACAGCATCTAGCAGTGTGACTCACGCTGCACGCTGCTCCCAGGAACCTTCACAGTAGAACTTGCCACATAGCAAGCTGAAAGACATCAGTAACTTTCTCAGTGTCAGGAGGCATCTTCAGTGATCCTGCCCCACCGACCTAATTATTTATAGTACCTTCTAGTGTTTTGCATACACACGGAGGACAGAGCAACAGATTGATAATTGGGATGAAAGCCAGTTTGCGTACTACCAACTGTCACAGTGGGAGGTAAATTGGAGGCAGTAGAAGAAGGTGGAGGTTGAGGCTCTCTGTCCTGGGGGGTGACTTCAGAATCCTCTGCCTGGGCTGCGTGTGGATCAGGTCTGAAAAGGAGCTGTGGCCATATCCTGACATAATGGAAACTGGATGAGCTTTGCATTTGAGTTTCAGTCACTTTACTAGCTGTTTGATATTGGGTGAATTATTCTCTCAGTCTAGTTTTCTTTATTTGTAAAATAACATCAAAGAACTGTTGTGAACACTAGAAAAAATGGTTTTAAGGCATAAAGCACAGTGCCTGGCTCATAGAAGGTACTTGGCAAGTGGCAAATGGCCACTCTGATTTGCTGGACATTTTCCTAGTGCTATCTAAGTTTCTCTTCAGGGGCTCTGTGTTAGCTTTCTGTTAATAAATACTTCAGGTAATCAAATTATAAAGAGAAAAGGTTTGGCTTAGAGTTTTAAAGGTTTCAGCTCATGATTGGTTGACCGTGTTGCTTTGGGCCCACAGTGGGGAGCACATGGTGGAACAAAACCATTTACCTCATGGCCTTGATGCAAAAGAGTGAGTGAGGAATAGAGGAGTAGGGAGCTCCTACTGTCCCCTCCGAGGTCATGAGTCATGCCCTCAATGACCTGATGACCTCCCACTAGGCCCCACTTCTTCAGTGTTCTACTTTCTCCCAACAGTATCATACTAGGATCTAAACTTCAACACATGGACCTTTGGGAGACACGTAAGAATCAGACTACAGCAGGGCCCTTCTACTCAGAGCTGCTCTTTCCTGTGTGTAGTGGACTTATTGTGGGCAACTTGAGCAGGAGTGCCCAGCTGGACTGAGCTGGTGTGGTTCTAGGCATAGAGAATCCCCCTGAGGATTGTTGCTGACACGGCATAAAAGAGAAGGGGAGCAGAAGATAAGGGCCAGCTGTTTCCCAGGAGAAGCTCTGTTGTGGCTGGTTCTTCTGAAGGGAACCTGGCTATTCTCATTGCAGAAGGAGCTCAGGGTCTTGCTGTCATTGAGGGTGGCTGCTCTTTGCTTCGGGGAGCTCTGGTCTTCATTTCTGCTGTGAGTATCATATCTTGGTTTCAGTACAGATTTCTTCAGCTTTTTAGTGCAGACATGGATGTACACCGGACATTGGTGTTGATTCCTAGCCCTTGATTGGATCTGTCAGGTCTCCAGTGCATAGATGGGTGTTCTGCACTCTTCCTTCATTTGGATTGTGTGTGTCAATGTTGTAACTTGTACTTGTCCTGTATTAAATCTGCTCTATTGCAAACCACTGACTCTAGAAAGGTAACTAATACACTGTGTCTCTATTGCTATTTTTGAGCAGTGGTTTGGTTTCTATATTTCAAAACTCATGTATTTAAAAAAATTAACATAGTAATTATTGTCCTAATTTCAGAAGTGGGGATAATGAGCCTGAGAAAAAACAGATAAAGACAAAACCAGGAATCCCAGTCTAGGATTTATGGGCTTTAAGGCCCTGAAAGCAAATGCAAAAAAGTCGCAGAGGGGTGCAATTCGATGGTGAGAAAAGATCTATGGTGTTCATCAGATTCTCAGATGGGTCTAAGATTCCCCCTTTCAAAAAAGTTAAGAAGTGCTGTAGTTAAAGACCTACGGCCAACAAACTATTTAGAGGCAGCTGATGGTTTCTGCCACCACACAGGGAGTGCAGTAGGGCACCAGAATCTGCAGGGCTGCTTTGAAAGGGTAGTTCCTCCATATCAGGCTCAGACGTACTGAATCAAGAACTGGACCTGGAGCATGTGGAGTTTGAGAAAATTCTTCAGGTGATTTTTATGACTGCTCAAGTATGACAGTCTGTTGTGTGGTAGTAAAACCTGCCTTTGGAGTCAGATCACCAGGCATGGCTTTACAGTTATGGGAACCTAGGCTAGTACTTCTGTTGCCTAGAAGTGAGGGATAATAATTATGAATATTAAATAAGATGATGTCCAGGTCACTTTCTTGTCTCTGAGACATACTACCTGATGACCACAGGTTAAAGGGGGAGAGGTCTATTTTGGATCACTTTTTTAGTCCATAGTTGGACTGCTCCAAGACAATAAGGCCTGCTGGAAAGGTCTGGCAGAGGAAAGCTGCTCACATCATGATGGCCAGGACACCAGAGCGAGAAGGGAGGGGCCAGGAAGGGAGACATACCCTTTTAGGTCACAAACCAATGACCCACCTCTGACCTGGCCCCACCTCCTAACAGCAAGCCACCTGTCACACCTCCATAATCCAGGCATTTTCCACAAGCTCTGCCTTTGAGCACACAAAGATTTGGAGGTACAGTCCAGATCCAAACCACAACAGATTGTCTGGACAGTATTTAAGTACGGGCTTAATATAACAAATACTCAAATGTTAGCTAAACTAATGGTTGTTACTATGAGTATTATTATTACTAGTACTATTTTTAGGGAATAGGAGTAAAGTGAAGACTCTACCTCCCTATGAAAAATTGCCAGGTAGTTGAATCTATTGTATATTTCCATAAAGTGCTTTTGAAAGTCACCTACATCACCTGCAATATGTGTCAACATCAGTCCTAAATTGTGCCAGCTGATGGTGTGAACAAGTCAGTCATGTTAGACATAATGGGCAATTTGATTTTGTTCTTTCTCTTTAGTTTCCAAATTCCATAAGCATGTATGACTTTCTAAAAAATCTTTTTTCAAAAGGAGTCTCTTATGTGATTTATTGAAAAATAATTGTTTATTATCTGTGATATTGTGATAAATTCTTTAATTGATCCTGTATGTGTTTATACCTAACATATTATATTATTTAAAAAAATTAGATCATGTTTAAATTGCTTTGGCTTAAAGAGACTTTTTCAGACCTGAAATACACTCTAAGTAGGAAACCTGTTTGGGAGACATGACATTGTTAAAGAAATTAGCATTCTCATGAGATGTCATCTCATGTTGAACTAGTTGCCTATCTTTATGACAGAATGAAAAATTCCAATGAAAAACAATGAAGTGTTAGTTTTGCAACAAAATAATAATGCAATAATGCAGAGTTAAACTTTGGGTTAGTACTGGCTGCTAAATTTTGTAATGTTTTGCCAATGAAAGGGATGTACAGCATAGTCCTCTGGTGACAAAATACACTACTCAGGAAAGCAGGGCATACAGCAAAGGACAATAAAATTCAAGAGCACAAGTTAATGAGGGTGAATAGCATGAAATTTAGACTCAAAGAAAATTCACCAAGTCGCAGAAGGAATATTTTAAAGAAACACAACTGTGGATTGGAATTAAGTTTGTGGTAATCATTGAGGAAAAATAAAGGGTAGTAAATTGGTAACAGGAAAGAACCTGCTGAGAAAGATTCAGATTCTTTTATTTTCTTCCATCTTTTTTTGGATACTCCATTATCCACACTGACCTCAACCCCCTTGTCCACCCTGGCTCTTAGCTTTCTGCTCTTGGCCAGGTGTCATTGCTGCTTGAGCATATTCCCCACAACATTCCTGTCACTGTGCAGTCTGTGTGGTCTCCAGACACTGTTGTGACCCCATTCCACTTGACAACTCGGCAATGCTACTAGAAAGGGAAACACCTAGAGAGAGAGACAGGGAGGAATTCAGGTGGCCTGGGCTGACGAGATGGTGTGTCAGTGTGGTCTAGCTGTATAAAGATGTGGCACTACTTTCTCTTCCAATCCCTTCTTCTAGCAGAGCCAGGAATTAAAACCAACACAGGGATTTGTTGTTGTTGTTTTTAAATTTTTATTTTTTATTTTATTTTATTAGCATGTTTGCAGTGTATGATTACATTCATTGTGGGGAGGTGATACATGTGCATAACACATCTTAATTCTCTTGTTTTCTTTTCCCTTCTTCTGCCTCTCCCCTCCCTAAATGATGAGAGGAATGCCAGTGCAGAGCCTGTGATTAAGCCATGTTGGTTCATAGTCAACTGAAAAGAAAATGGCCTAAACTGGAAGTACTGGTTTTTTGTGTTCTTCAGATTAAATATCAATCACCAAAATGTCCTCCAAATCTTGGCCTAAGGGAATTTCCTCTGTTCCACATGTGCCAGTCCTCTAAGACTTCTCCCACTCTCTAATTTGTTTGTTCTGTAGGTACAGGACATTTTAACATGGAGTACATTTCTCTATTCTTGGTTCCCAGCCCTGTTCTCATCTCCAGCTCTTGCTGTCTCAGAGCAGGACTAGGCAGTGGCTTCGCTGCTATAATCAGGTAAACCTCAAGAAGGAAAATTGTATTTGCACAGCAGCAATACTCTCTTGTGACATTTTAGTCTTGGTCCCATTCACACATTTAGGAACTCTGTATTGTATAACTCATTATTTGCCCTCTCATTACTTTTATACTCTTCCTTCTATACTTCACACATATTATTATTTCACTTGTAGTGATAGTAACTTTTATTATGGGCCCTAGTCCCATGATCATCGTCTTTTCTTGCCTCAATCTTTTTTCAACTTTTCTGAAATCTATTGATAATAACTCTTTCCTCTCCAGGAATAAGAATTCCCTCTTCCTATGCATATGAAGAGCAGAAAGAAATAAAAAGGGGTAAATGTTCCCTTCTGAATCAAGCATCTACGGGCACTTTTACCTTTCCTTCCCTTTCTTGCTATGGAGTGACATTCCAGTTTCCTGGGTACACATTGAGTGATGTACCTCAGTGCCTGAAGATTGGACATAGCTACTTGGTCCACACTGTGTCTACCCTGATAGCCCTTGAGTGACTTACAAATTTTATTGAAAAAAACAAACCGGAGTCTTGTAATGAATACTTCCAGGCATGATTTTAACTTGCTGCCAGATCATTCTCTTTTGTCAGAGTCAACTTGAAAGTCTCCTTGGGACATGATGAGCTGGACTAGCACCAGAGGAAGCAGTGGCCTTGAGACCCTTGTGTCAAGGCTTCTGCCTCACACAACTCTGTTCATCAGGCTGGCTCTCCAAACATCAATAGGCGCCTGAGTTTTCCACTGAGCTCATATAAATCAAGTGAGGAAATACGTGGAGGTGTTGCTTTCCAGCACTTAATTTTTCCTGTGGCTTGCCTAATAGGCAAAGCAAAGAACTATTTCAAATTTGAGTTTCTATAGCACAGCAGAGTTGGATGAATAAAGGTAATAGTTAAAAGTTGGCAACTTAATTCAGGGGCAGTCCATCTAACATCTCAAGGGATTGGGTGGTGAAATGAATCCAAAAGAAGGAATGAGTTTCGTGGGTTAAGGTTTTGGTTTTCTTCCAGGTTTGCTATTAATATGCTGTGTGTCTGGGTCCACGCTTCAGTCCTACTTTTATGAGTTTGCGGAAGATATCAGGACATCAGCTGAGCCACTGTAAGAATTTACTAACACATGTGGGGTGATTTATGCCCTTCAGGTTACTTAGTAATAGCACATGATCATATCCTGTACACTAGCCATCCCCAACATAATGCACACTTGTCTATCAGCTCTTAATAGTGACAAAATGTGATTCTATTTATTTTGTGGGTATAATTCTTGTTGACAATATTTTAACCCATATATTTTCTTTTTATACACTTCTCCAGTTTAATTATTGGCATAAGGTATTTCCTCTTTCCAAGTGTTATCTTTCTTATATGTCCTCTGTCTTTATCATCCTAGAGTTATATTTTAGTTTTGGGATTTAGTGAATATCTTCTCTAGCATTTCACTAGCATTTCATCCATGGTTTCTCAGAATTCCTAATTACTTCACATGATTCAGCCATTTTTATATGTTAAGCTTTTAAACCTTTGATTAAATAAATACATGCTCTAAAATGCATAAAAATTCTTTTACTTGGATTAAAAAGAACTTTCTAGAGATGAATACAATTCTTACAAACATCTTTATGTACCATATTAAGTTCAAAATAGATGATATGTTCAACATTACACATTGTAGAAATTCTAAGTTTAAATTTTAAAAGGTTGAATAAATACACACTCAGAAATGCCTGCAGTTCTTATAAACAGTTCCTATCTACTTGTCAACTGTCAGTGTCAACATTTATAAGTTAACAGATGACATGCTTTAACAAAATCACTAAATCCCTGTCTGTTTATTTGTAGACTGATCATGTGAAAATCATATCCAACTGAACCTTGGAAAAACATACAAATTTTGTGGAGAAAGACCACATAAAAATAGAGGTTCACAACAATGGATCTGTCTAAGAGTATTAAGAGCTTTCTCCATGTGCAAGTAGGCTAATCCTATACTTTAGAGATAGTTGTACTAGATTAAACATTTTGTTGCCTAAGTTGTTTTTTTTTTTTTTTCTGAATACTGCCTGAGTCACTTGGGAACTTGTGTCCATCAGAAGAGAGGGGTGGAAAGAATTACTAGTATTAAAAAAGCACGATATAGCCATTTGCCAAGTAACAGCTGATAAAAGTAAGCAAAATTAATATAAAATATCAGAAGAATATACGAAAGTGTAAAGGAGAAGGTAAAAATCTTTGCAAATTTTACCAGACCACCACATAAATGAACATTTTTTAAATTAATTTTATTTTAATGGTACATTTTAGATGTACATAGTGATAACATTCATCATAGGGGATTTGTACCTGTACATGATATATCTTGTTGCTTCTTTTTTTCCCATTCCCCTCCCCCCCCGCCCATTTACAAAAGCTTTGTTTCCATTTTTTCCTTCTGCTGCTGCTTCTTATTTCCCTCCCCCTCCCTTGTTCCCTTTCCCATTGGGACATTTTCCTCTCTTTCCCAATATAGTGCATTTTAGTCTTTATTTACACTTTCAGTTTCTCAACCAGAGAAACTATGCGGTATTTAAACATGTGTGTCCGATTTATTTCACTTAAGAGTATGGTCTCAAGATGCATCCATTTATCTAGAAATATCTCAAGCTTATCATTCTTTATGGCAGAGTAGTACTCCATTGTATAAAAAGCCACATTTTCTTTATCCATTCCGCTGTTGATGGGCATTCGGGCTGTTTCCAAGATTTAGCTATTACAAACTGTGCCACTATAAACATGGGTGTGCTTATATCACTGCAGTCCGATGCTTTTAATTCTTTTGGGAATATACCAAGAAGTGGAATAGCTGGGTCAAATGGAATCTCTAGTCCTAGTTCCCTGAGGAATTTCCACACTGATTTCCATAGCGGTTGTACCAGTTTACATTCCCACCAACAGTGGAGAAGGGTTCCTTTTTCTCCACAGCCCCTCTAGCATTTGTTATTGGCTGATTTGTTGATAATAGCCACTCTTTGTGGAGTGAGGTGGAATCTCAGGGTTGTTTTAATTTGCATCCCTTGAATGACCAGTGATGTTGAACATTTTTTCATATGTCTATCTGCTGTTTCTACTTCTTCATCTGAGAAGTGTCTGTTCATTTCAGTTGCCCACTTTTGGATTAGGTCTTTAAATTTGGGAGGTTTGATTTTTTTTTTTTTTAGTTCTTTATATATTCGAGATGTTAGTCCTTTGTTAGAGGAATAGCTGGCAAAATTTTTTCCCACCCTGTGGGTTGTCTCTTCACTCTGTTGGTAGTTTCTTTTGCTGTGTAAAAGCTTTTTAATAAGATCAGGTCCCAGGTGTTGATTCTTTGTGATATTTCCTGGGCAACTGGGGATTTGTTCATAAAATCCTTGCCTACACCTATGTCTTTAAGAGTTCTACCTATTCTGTCTTCCAATAGTTAAATGAACATTTTGATGAATACTTTTTAAACCATTTCTCTGCGCATGCACACACACAAATACACACACACACACACACTGATGATAAACAGACACACAAGTTTTACATAGATTAAACTATATTACACATGCAACTTACATTTTTCCTTTTCATGTGGCCATGTGTCACAGACATTCCTATGTTTAAATAAAAATATTAATTTCATCAGTTTTAATGATGACATAGTATTCTGTTGTGCAGACATTTTGAAATTTATGTTGTCATTTCTTTATTGTACAGGTGATTTTTATTTTAAAAATATAAACAATGCTTTTATGAACATCTTTGTGGATGTACTTTTTTAATGATGCTACTGCCTTGGGATAAAGTCATAGAAATTGGTTGAGCAAGCTGAAGATTAGCTATATATAAATTTTTATAGTGCTGAACTACCTATTCAGAAGACTATTACAGTACAACTGAAAACCTGCTGCTGATGGAGTCAGGACATTTTCTGTAGATGATAGAGTAAAGAAAGAAAAATCTGTGGTCATGGAAAAGATACAAAGTAATGGGTAACATTATAGGAAAACTATCAAGTAGATTGATTTCCAAAAGTAAGTAAAATGGGGGTAGGGTCGGGAGGGTAGAGATTTGGAATTATTTCTGTGGAGGGTGGAATATGAGTCAGGGAGACATGGTATAAACAATCACCAAAATGACAGCTTGAGCAATTAACAAGTAGTATGCCACATACATGTATATTCTGTCCTGAAAACCTGTCTATAAAGGTACACCATAGCTTTTATGCTTACAATTTTTTCATCTTATTTAGGAAGCAGTGAGTAAGGGACAGCTGAATTTGGAAAGGTGATATGTTGAGGATGTTTTTATTTGGGAAGTTGAGTAAAAGGCACTTTTATTTGAGAGTGGCCATGAGAAGAAACTCCATTATCTGGTGAACTGGGAAGAGAAGACCTCTGTGTTTGAGTGGAGTGAGGCATGGGGTCATTTAATTCTAGGCACTGGACAAGACATAGGTGCCAAAGAGGAAGGCTTACTGATGAAGTCCCAGTTGTGAACCCTTGGTCATATGCTCTAGATCAGGCAGGATGACAGTAGAGACTGGCTGACCTTGTGAGACTGCCTGGGAGAAATGTGGCTTTGAATTAATTGTTAAGAGGCTCTGAAAGAGTATCTCAAAAGACCAAGGATAGTTTTAGCAGAGGAATGTGAGGTGGATTCACAGAAGGACCAGACATTGTGATCAAACAAGAAATATATGCCTTGCGTGGTTACTTGATCTCTGTACTTGTGGTGTCTCTTCTATGTTATGTTAAAGAAATAATTTTATCCTTTCATTCTATGTCTTTCCACCTGCCAAACTTTCAAGTTATTTGAAGAAGTGGATAATATCTTCAACTTTTAAATGTCTTGTGCATAGCACTCAAATGATACTTCATCAATTTTTATTGAATGAAAGGAAAGATATAATTCAGTTAAAAATGACCTTAGTACACAATATGGGAGATCAAAATGAGAGCATTACATAAGAAAAAGGCCTTGGGGTCGAGGGGTAAATATGAGTGTGAGGATATGGCAGAAGAGTGTACTTGAACAGCAGTCTCAGTGGAAACAGACAATGTTAGTTGAACAGAAAGAAGACTCTTACCTAGATGCAGAAATTATAAATAAAATATCACCAAATTGAATTTAACAACATACTTAATACTATATAATTACTAAGTGTGTTTTCGTCAGTAATGTAAGAATAACTTGACGTCAAAAAGTTCATCAATACCATGAATGTATTTGAAAATATTAACAAAGTAAAGAAGATAAAATGTACTTCATTGGATGTAGAAGAAAGGAATAGATACTACTCAATACATTCATGACTTAAAAATAAGTGGTCTTGGAAAGCATAATAGTCTCCCTTGTCTACTATAAAAAATTATTGTGCATTTAGTGGCCTAAACAACAAAAATAATTGATTCTATTACTGTTCTGGTGGCTAGAAATCCAAAAGTAGTTTTAAGAGATCAAAATCAGGGTGTTGGTAAGTCTAGTTTCTTCTGGAAGCTGTAAGGGAGAATTCATTTCCTTGCCTGAATTCCCTACCTCACACCATGTCACCTTTTCTCTCTCTGCTTCTGTAATCATATTACTTCTGCTGTTTTTCTTCTGTAGCCATGCCTCCCTCTGCCTGTCTGTATTTTTAATCACCTCTATAAAATCATCTTTGCCCTTCAAGGTAACTTTTATAGATTCCATGATTAGGACCTGGATATCTTTGGGGAACTGTTATTCAGCAATTTATTGAAAGAATAATATAAATGGAATAGCTACTTTGCCAGTGTGTTTTGTAGTATTTTATATCATTGAAAGTCTGCATACCCTGTGAGCTATATATTCACTTCTGGCACATGTACAAAGGAGGTAGGGCTAGAGATGTTCATTACAGCATTGTTTATGTTAGGAAAAAGCCTCAGGTTATTATTATAATAAATGGACATTGATTATTATAATAATGAGAATGTAGTTTTTATATCTAGAGAGACTCAGATTTGATTTCTGATACTGTCACTTCTTAGCTAAATGATTTCATACAAATTAATTAGCTTCACTGATTTACTTGCCTTACCTGTAAAAAAGATAGTATAGTAGCCACATCACTGGTAGTTGTTGTGAGAACTAAATAAGAAAACCCCCGTAAAATGCTTGGCACAGTGCTTCCTATATGATTTTCTCTAAACTATGTATAATAATAATGTTAATGGTGATAATAATATAGTTGAAGGACTGACCTGTCTCATAGTGGAGCATACAATTAAGTGCTTAGGGAGTGGAAATTCTTTTATGCTGTGTTGCTCTAAAAGGCAGATCCAGGACCTGGGCAGATAGACAAACATTTTCTTAAGAAAGAACCTTGAAACAATTAGAACTCTCCAATGATAGAGCAAGCAGCTGAGCAAAAATAACAGAATCTGTCTCTGGGAGTTTTCAGTCTGCAAGACTATCTGGCAGAGGTGTTGCCCAGTGAAATTCATATTTGAGTAGAAGGTAGAAGAAATAAATTGTAAGGTCTCTTCCAGGCCTAATAATGTAATTATTTTATCTATTTAAAATATTTGAGTCAATCTTTCTTTCAAACTGTCAGTTTCATAACAAGTGAAACCATAAGAAACCAAATGATAGGGTGGGGTGTGGGGTGAGAAGGCCAATCTCCTCCTTCTAACCACATCCTTCAGGGGTAGCCAATGCTGACAGCTTGTTTTGTGTTCTCCTTCTGGACTTTTCTTGATACTTTAGAAAACACAAGCAAACACACTGGTACACCACTGCCCCAACCCCCTACTATGCTCTAATTTTTTATGTCAGAAGATCTTATGTGTTGTTCAACAATTTGACATTTTTCAAGTTTACTTGGCTTAGTATATCATGGAAATAACTGATTTTAAACTTCATATAAAATAATAAGTGTGCTTTAAATACTAAGAACATTTTGAAAATTGCCTCATCAGATGTTGAAACTTATAAAGCTACTTAATCAAAACAATGTGAGTCAAACCAGGCATGATGGCACAGACCTGTAATCCCAGCACTCTGTGAAGCCAAGGTAAGAAGATCCAAGTTCCAGACCAGCCTGGACAACTTAGAGAGGCCTTATAAATAATAAATAAATAAATAAATAAATAAAATAAAAAACAAAATTAAATTAAAAATTTTTTTTAAAAAGGCTGAGGATGTCGCTCAGTGGGAAGGCCCTGGTTTCAATTCCCAGTGCCATGAAAAAAACAAAACAACAACAACAACAACAACAAAAGAAAAAACAGAGTGTGTAAGCACAAAAAATTAAATGAATCATAATAGAGTCCAGAAATAATTCCAAGTTCATATGGGAATTTGGCATTTTCAGTTGGTAAGAAAATTATTCTCTCCCTTTCCATCTATGTAGCCATTTGCCACTCGCTATATATTAAGATTATTACAAGAAATAAAAATATATTTAAGGAATTGAATACAGAACATTAACCTATTGTAAGGTAATGTAAGATGTCCTCTGTATAACTTTGGGTAAACTTCTAAATAAGAAACCAGAAGCTAAAAAGATTAACAAATTTGACTGTATAAAAATACTGCTTCAGTTTTTAGCAGTACAATACTCTTTGTACTTTTTTTTTTTTAAAGATTTAACTGTTTAAATTCCTTACTTTGTCCATTAGCTTTTACTTAGTTTTTACTTGCTGTATTCCTCTTTCTCTACAATATTCCCTGCATTTTTATCACACTACATACCAATTTTGTATATAATCTTCCCGGATACCCCTTCCCAAAGATACAACTTCAAATACTTAATATTAGTAGAATCAGTTGTTCCTCTACTATTTCCTTAAGTTCAAACTATAGAATTTAGGACTTAGAGGAAGAAGGGGAAAAATAAATCTCTTTCGTGTTTCTATTTTTTCACCTTAGAGCTGTTATTCTTACACATTAGCACTGTGGCTTTAACTAGACATCTTCCCACCCTGAACTTTTGAAAGTAGATCCGGTTAAATTACTTTTAAATATAAGGGTTAAGAAAGGATTTGGAAAACATAAATGTAATGATGCACTGAAATATCTAATTGATGCTCCTGGTAGACTTTTCATCGATTTAAGCTTGTATACTTAGTTTTTGTGCTATTTTATATCTCCTTTTCATGTTACAAAGTCCATTAGGCTGTTTTACTGTTGTAGAATTGTGCTTCCACTGACTTAGTAGTTGGCTGGGTTCCCCCCCTTGTCTTGGGAACAGACAAGTGGGAGGAAGAACAATTGCAAGGACTAGTATATAGAAATGGTGTAAGACACAAACTAGAGAAACTGTTTCAAAGTGAAGTATCCCAGTAACAAATTCTGGAGACAGGGACAAAATCAATTAAACAACTGAAGCAGCAGATTTAAGGATGGGATACAAAGAGCTGAAAACCATATACAGAAAAGTAACAAACTGCTAAAAACCTTCATATAACCACAAACTCTGCTCAAACCCCCCCATTCCTATCCAGTAGCAACCCCCTCAAAAGAGAAAAGAAAAGCTGGGGTGGGGGAGAAGAGGGATTATATAAATATAAACTAACACAGCTACAAACAAGACAATGGGGAAGCAAGGGCCAAGAAAACCCCCAATTACCCCCAACTCCCTAAGGCAAAACAAGATGAAAGAAAAGTAGAAGAAAAAAAAAAACCAGATTGCAGAAATTTATGAAAAGTTTATAGAAGAAATAAAAAAAAGTAGAAGAATTTAAAAAGGAAATGAACCAAAAATTTACAGCAATGTCACTCAATATGCCCACAGTAAATTTCAGGGAAATAGGCAAAATCTTGGATGAACTAACCAAGATAGTTCAAAGCTTGAATGACAGATTCAACAAAGACTTGCAAATTTCAAAAAAAAGTCAAGTTCAGAGATCAGGAATACAATAGAATTTATACATACAGGAAATGATCATTGTGAAGAAAGAGTTTCTGATATTGAGGACAAAATAGTAGATTATGAAAAGGAGCTTAAAGAAGCCAAAAAGACAATAACTGAACAAGAAAGAACCATACAGGTGATCCTAGATGAAAATAAAAAAAAAAATAAGGCTAATAGGAGTCAAAGAAAAGCTTGAAGACTACACGGAAGGATTCACAAATATGCTTACAGAAATTTTTCAAAGAAAACATTCCAGATATTAAAAAAAGACCTGAAAATGCAAGTAAGTGATGCTTATAGGGCGCCAAACAACTATGATGAAAGGAGACGTTCACCAAGGCATATTCTTATCAAACTCACAGATTGCCAGCAAAAAAATAGAATCTTAAAAGCAGTCATGGAAAAACAAAAAAAAATCACATATAAAGGCAAACCAGTTAGAATCACAGCAGATCTCTCGGCACAAACTCTGAAGGCCAGAAGAGCTTGGAGCTAAGTATTTCAAGCCCTATGAGTGAATAACTTCCAACCCAGGCTAATGTATCCAGCAAAATTTTCCTTTAAAATTGATGGAGAAATTAGATCTTTCCGTGAAAAAGACCAGCTCATAAGACATATAAGAGCTAAACCAGCTCTAGAAAAAATACTCAAGAATATTCTACACAGAAAGGTAGTAGTAGATGCATGTGAAAACACTGAGGAAATCAGTGAGGTCAGGGGATAAATAACAACAAAATAAATCAGAAAAAGTAAAACAAGAAACCAACAGACAAAGAAGATAATGATGGCAAATAACCAACTCATCTCAGTAATATCTATTAATGTAAATGGCCTCAATTCTCCAATCAAAAGACACAGAGTGGCAGAATGGATCAAAAAACAGAACCCTACAATCTGTTGCATTCAAGAAACACATCTAATCCAAAAAGATATTCATAGACTTAAAAATCAAAGGATGGAAAAGAGTATATCACGCACCAGGACCTAGAAAACAAGCAAGGGTAGCAATTCTAATATCAGACATGGTAAACTTCAAGTTAAAACAGATTAGAAGAGACAAAGAAGGTCACTACATACTAGTTAAAGGAACAATACATCAGGAAGAGATAACTTTGGTAAACATTTATGCACCAAATACTGGAGCACCTACCTTCATAAAACAAAATCTGCTAAAATTAAAAGATCAAATAAATATTAACACAACTATTTTAGGGGATTTTAACACCCTACTGTCACAAAGAGACAGATCAACTAAACAGAAAGTCAACAGAGAAACTTCAGAACTGATCCACACTCTTGAACATATGAACCTAACAGATATATATGAGTATTCCACCCTTCCACAGCAGAATACACATTCTTCTCAGCAGCGCATGGTACTTACTCCAAAATAGATCACATACTAGTTCACAAGGCTGGCCAAAGTAAATATAAAAAAATTGAAATTATCCCGTGCATGTTATCTGATCACAGTGCAATGAAAACAGAAATCCATGAAAGAAAAGTCAGAAAAGGGAAATGCTCGTGGAAACTTAACAACATACTCCTAAACAACCAATGGGTCACAGAGGAAATCAAAGAAGAAATTAAAAAATTTCTGGAAGATGATGATAATGACCATACAACTCAAAGAAACCTTTGGGACACACTGAAAGCAATCCTAAGAGGAAAATTTATTGCAATTAATGCATACATCAGGAAAATAGAACAAGCCCAAATAAACCACCTTATGAACAGTCTCAAGAGCCTAGAGAAACAACAACAAACCAACCCCAAACCGAAACTAAGGAGGGAAATCAATGAAATTGAAACTAAAAAAACTATTCAACAAATCAAGCAAAGAGTTGGTTCTTTGAAAGAATAAATAAAATAGACAAGCTGCTAGCAAGACTTACTAAGAGAAAGAGAGAAAAGACCCATATAAATGCAATTAGAAATAACAAAGGTGAAATCACAACAGATGTCGAAATCCAGAAGATAGTAACTATTTTGAAAAGTTATATTCCAACAAACTAATAAAAACAGAAGAAATGGACAGGTTCCTAGACACAAACAAATCACCAAAACTGACACAAGAAGACATCAATATACTCAGCAAACCAATCACAAGCAAAGAAATTGACTTACCAATAAAGAATCTAAAAACTAAAAAGAGTCCAGGACCAGACGGATTCACAGCTAAAATCTACAAAACTTTCAGAGAAATTATATCACCAATTGGGTCCTTTTCTGGTTTTAGTATTAGGGTAATGCTTGCTTCCAGGAATGATTTTGGAAGTACTGCTTCCTTTTCAATTTCATTAAAGAGTTTGAGGAATAATGGTATTAGATCATCTTTGAATTTTTTGTAGAATTCAGCTGTGAAGCCATCAGGATCTGGGCTTTTCTTTGTTGGTAGGTTTTTAATTACCTCTTCAATTTCAATGGCAGACCAATCTCCCTAATGAACATAGACGCGAAAATTCTCAACAAAATTCTGGCCAACAGAATACAACGAATTATCAAGAAGATTATACACCATGACCAAGTAGGATTCATCCCAGGGATGCAGGGATGGTTCAACATACGCAAATCAATATATGTAACACAACACATCAACAAAATCAAAGACAAAAATCACATGATCATCTCAATAGATGCAGAAAAAGCATTTGACAAAATCCAACACCCGTTCATGATAAAAACACTACAGAAGTTAGGAATAGATGGTGTATATCTCAATCTGATAAAAGCCATATATGACAAACCAACGGCCAAAATTACACTAAATGGCCAGAAACTAGAAGCTTTCACACTAAAATCTGGAACAAGACAAGGGTGTCCACTGTCACCACTGCTATTTAACATAGTTCTAGAAACATTAGCCAGAGCAATTAGACAAGAGAAAGAAATAAAAGGAATAAAGATAGGAAAGGAAGAAGTTAAACTATCGTTATTTGTGGATGACATGATACTCTACATAGAAGACCCAAAAAACTCCACCAAAAAACTACTGGATTTAATAACTAAATTCAGTTGTGTGGCTGGATACAAAGTCAACA
>PVJO010006472.1:0-89187 GCA_004026905.1 Hystrix cristata
TTTTTTTTTTTTGCTTTATTCTAAATGTACACAGATACGAATTATTGATTTGTTCAGTTTTGCTTACTTTAGGCGTTTAAAAATAATATACAAAATGAAGTCTTTTCAGATTTTTTTGTTTTTCCATTAAATATTGTGTTTTCAAGATCCTTTCTTAAGGTCGCACATATGTGCAAATTATCCATTCTTTATTGTTGGCCTTTTAGACAGTTTCTAACATTGGGCTCTCTGAACAATGGTACTGAAATAACCTCCAAATATGGCTTCCTGTGCACAAATTCAAGAGATTCTTCAGGGCATATACCCAGGAGGAGAATTATCAGTAAGCTTTATCAGACAAAGCTACAGTGTTTTCCAAAGCAGTTGTACTCATGTACAATCCTATAGTAAAGTAGGACTTCCTCAAATCCTTATTTGGGACTTGACAGTGTCAGACACTGTTTTTGGCAATCTAGTGGCATAAAAATGATCTCATTTTAGAAGTGATTTGTAATGCAATTAAGAATCTTTTCATGTGTTTGTTTTATATGTGTCCTCTTGGAAATATTTTTCATATGGATTTGATACATTCTTTTACTGGTTCATTGTACTTTTCCTAGCGATTCATAAAAATATTTCACAGATCCTTTCCTGGGCTTTCATTCTGTATCTCTAGCACGGCCTTTCGCTTACTCTTGCCACTTCAGTTCCTTTCTCTATGTTTATTACTAACAACTCTTAAGTGTGCAGCCTGAAGCTTTCTTCTGAATGGCACACTTCTGAATCCAGCCGCACACTCAACATCTTTACCTGTTTGGATGTCTCAGGATGAGGCGGCTCAGCATTTCCAGGACTGATCTCAACATCTCACCTTGATTGAGTGTCATTTTGTTTTTCATCTCAGAGACATCGCCATGAACAGCTCATGTGTCTCAGCTCCAAACCTGAGTGTGGTCTGTAACTCCAGCCCGCCCTTTATCTACTCTGTCCAGACAGTAATCAGGGTCTCTGGATATTAACTCCAAAATGTCCCTAGAACCCATTTCACGTCTACATTCCCTGTGCTATTCTGTTATTCAAGAATCAGAGAAGCCCGACTTCTCTAGAGGCCTTCTAGGTGGACATCTGACCAGCGGAGTCACTTTCTTCCAACCTTGCTCTGTACGGCAGCCAGGGTGCTATCTTTGCAGAATGCAGTATGAGGTCAAGTCACTCCCTTGTTTAGAAAGTTTTAAGGGCTCCTACTACTACCCAATGTCCAGACACGCTATGACTTAAAAATCTCTGCGTGTTCTGACCTCAGCTCACCTCTTGCTCCTCATCCACTGCCACATGCTCTGCACACTGCATGCCCCGGTGGTACCCAGGCATGGCGGATGCTGTTGTGCTGGATAACAAGTGGTCATGGCAGGTAATAACCATATGGGGCAAGGTAGGATTATGAGAGCTGACACACACACATGATACCTGGTCTATGTCAACTGAAACACGGAGATACATTTTGTCAGCAATGTTTTTAAATAGGGCCAAGATCTTTTCTTGGAGTACAGTTTGATTGGTGTTGGAGTCACTTTTCTTTTTTTTTTTTTTGATACTGGAGGTCGAACTCAGGGCCTTGTGCTCACAAGGCAAACACTGTAACCACTGAGCTAAATCCTTAGCCCCTGGAGTCACTTTTCTGTCACAAACTGTACCATTAAAGGATTATTTGTGATTTCCAATTACAGTTTTTAAAAAAAGAGCTGAAGATGAAGGACACTTAGGAAGCAGTGTGAATGCATAATCCCTTTGCATTTAAAAGACTTTGTTCTTCCCAAAACTACTAAAACTGTTTTTATTTTTTTGGGCCTATGCCTAATTTGGTAACATTTTCTTTGTAGGACTCTTCATGCAAACTTGTTAAAGCATTCTACTTTGACTAAAACAACAATGATCTTCTTGCAAACATATTGCATGAATTTATATGATAGCTAATTATATAACTAAGCTCACATTAAGACTGGCATAAACAACTTTGAGGGTAATACTTCTGACCCTGGATGAGCATGTAACTCACCTGGTGGAAGTTGAGGTTCCCACACTCACCAGCCCCGTGGGCTCCCCGTGCCGTGGGCATCCATCCGTGTGCTTCACACACAGGGAAGGTTGGTGAAGAATCTGTCTGCTCTGTTTGCAGTGCTTTAAAATTTCCTGTCCAGGTTTAGCCCAAGCAGTTTCTTCTGCCTGTGACCCTCTTCCCTGACTGTGTTTCATCTTTACCCTTCTCCATATCTCAGCACACATGCTGCCCCGTCTCCTGAGCTCCCCTGACTGCTCACGGCCTGGAGAGGAGTCTTACTATGTGCTATTGTATTTTCTCTCTGTCTCTCTAAGGTCTCTCAATATGTTGAGGATGGATGATTGCTTTTGGGTGGGGTCTGTTTTGAATATTATAATATCTTTAGCAACATGCTTGCCTGGTTCCCTGATAGCACCCTGTCCTCCTGGTCATAACATTAAAAAAAGCCCTCAGATATTATAAATATACATTGGGCAGGCGAAACTGCCCTAGTTGACAACTACTAGCAAATGTTCATTAAATACCTGAATTGCCTTAGTTTTTGGATTGATACAGGATTGAGTGGTAACAAAACAGCATATAATTTAGGAAAGCACTTAGGTGCAAGTTCAGACAGTATCTCCATCCTGTAAAAGGCATTTCGGGGCACTTTTTGAGGAATGACGCCAACCTAGGAAGCTAGTTTTACTGCTTACAGAAGATCGCTAATGATAGTTTATATATTTTGCATTATTCTTTAGCTTGATACAAATCTGTCTCCTCTTCATCCCTTCTGACAAAATCTTAGGCCTACAGAGTGGGAAAGATGCACTGTTGCCGGACAGAGATTCACCAGTACACTGCCAAGTAAATTTGAATGTCGTGCCCCTGAAGTTAGTGTGAGAACGTACTTATGTGAGGGGAGGAACCGAGGAGTGAGGAGGGAGGGATTGAAGTACAGTTAGCTTAGCACTTCGCCCTGTTCAACAGTCTCCACCCGAAGAAAACATACTCACTGAACTTCTGGATGGAAACTTCCTGCCATACGTACTTGCCACTGTCCCACTTATCGCTGGAGAACTTTACTCATTTTCCTCCTTTCTCTCTTTTTTCCTTCCTTTTTAGTTCCTTCCTTTTTTCTTTCTTTCTTCCTGCCTTCCTTCCTTTCTCTCTCTCTCTTTCCCTTTCTTTCTCTCTCTCTCTCTTTCTTTCTTTTTCTTTCTTTCTTTCTTTCTTTCTTTCTTTCTTTCTTTCTTTCTTTCTTTCTTTTCTTTCCTTCTTTCCTTCTTACCTTCCTTCTTTCCTTCTTACCTTCCTTCTTTCCTTCCTTCTTTCTTTCTTCCTTCCTTCCTTCCTTTCTTTCTTTCTTTCTTTCTTCCTTCCTTCCTTCCTTCCTTCCTTCCTTCCTTCCTTCCTTCCTTCCTTCCTTTCTTTCTTTCTTTCTTTCTTTCTTTCTTTCTTTCTTTCTTTCTTTCTTTCTTTCTTTCTTTCTTTCTTTCTTTCTTTCTTTCTTTCTTTTCTTTTCTTTCTTTTCTTTCCTTCTCCTTGGCAGTACAAGGCATTGACTCCAGGCTGTTCTTACTGAGGTGTAATCCAGCTTTTTAAAAAATTCTTCATGTTGAGATAGGGTTTTGCTAAGTTGCCCAAGCTGGGTTCAAATTTAGGATCCCCCTGCCTCAGCCTCCAGGAATGCCAGGATTAGAGGCATGTATTGCAACACTTGGCTTAATAAATATTTTTGAGTCCCTAATATACACCAGACACTGGATTGACATTACACCCGTGTTTATATGACTTGCTTAATAAGAGGCTCAGTCTAAATGGATCTTAGCCTCTCACTGGGGTACAGGATGATGAGAGCCTTTCAAACTGTCTACGTTATCACTTCCTCAATGTAAGGGAACAGTGGGAGGCGATTAGAACGTAAAGAAATGGTTAAAAGGTTGTCTTGCTTGAGAACTTGCCAGGGAGCCCCTGGGACTCTGTTCCCCCACCAGCGAGAAACATGTGGAGGCATCAACAAAGGGGCCTCTTACAGAGGTTAAAAGCTTGCTCTCCCGGGCCACGAGGCACAGACAAAACATTTCAGGTGGCGGAGAGGACAGGTGAGTCATCACAGAGCACTTCATGATGTACCTGCTGTCCCTGACAGTGACCTGTTGGTTCCTTACTGTCTTTGCATTCTGGCACTTTGGCCCGCAGGGCCTGAGAATTCTCGTGATGAAATTCCTACCCACTGAGACTCTGCCTGGGGAAAAATGGGATTTCATCAACAGTCCCAGGAGTGAGTGTTGTGGCTTATGATATTTTTTGTGGAGCTATTGGAAACAGCAGACTCAATGACAAACCTCAGAAGGGCACGTTAGCTCTGTTAACTGATCGCCTGCAGAGACGCAGCAAGGAATGCCTGTTGGATTCTCTGCTCCGGTCCACCCTGGCTTCCTTTTCCATCTCTGGATCCTTCCAGCCATGCAAACATACACAGTGTCACCATGGCAACCCTGGGACAGACACAGGCATATGAAGAAAGCAGGAGACAAAACCTCTTCTCTGAAACTTTACTAGGAGAATGGGGGGGTGGTCTTTAAAAACTTCAGAAACCATCCTATTTCACTCCTTGAGTCTCACACGAGGCCAGCTACTTCAATCCAAAACATGCTGTTCTTCTATCTTTTCTTTTGCTTTCCTTGCCAAGGTGAACCCAAACTGTAGAGGATCTGAAGAAGACACTACAGGGTGAGTGGAGCCTCATACTACTAAATCCACACTTAAAATAGTTTGCTGCTTGTTCGGTGGGGAAGTGGCATTGGTGGGTGATCTGGGCTGCACAATCCAGACTGGCACAAGTATTTCCTTCTGGTTTCCAGTTTGTGGGATTTATCCTGGGCATTGACTGAACTAAAAGTTTGTTTTCTTCTACAGTTTCGTATTATATGTGTAGTACCATCTTATTTGCTTATTCAGTAGGTATTCTGCTCTTCTGTTTTGGTCGCAGAACCTGGTTTTATTTCAGACAGTGTGAGGTCCTGCTAAAAGGTATCATGCTAGAACTTTTCCAGCTAATTACAGGGCTATGGATCAATAACAAAATGCAGTGTAATGGTTGGGCAGAACTTATGGAGCAGTTTTGTCAAGAGGAGGACTGGGATGAATGTTTTGTAAGTATTTTCTTTCACTTGAGGTTACTTTCCATTTTCTCAGCAGCATCTTCAAAAAAGTAAACATTCTTAGTTTCAGTGAAGCCAAAGAGCCAAAGAGCAATGGAGCTCTTCTTACAGGTCATTTTTTGGGTATCATATCTAAGGAATCTTTGCCTAATCCATGATCACAAAGATTTTCTCCTGTATTTTCTTCTAGAGGTAATACTTAACTTCCAACCTATGATCAAATTGTTAATGTTTAGATATGGTGTGAGATAAGGATCAAGGTTCCTTCCTTCCTTCCCTCATCTCCTCCTTCTTCTCCCCTCCCCGCATTAGAATCTTCAACTACTCCAGAACCATGTATTGAAGTAACCTAGGCCTCAACCTAGCATTAAAGACCTCTACTGATTTGTTTTAGGAGCTTCCAAAACCACTTGTAGTCATAGGTAACCCTTTGTGTCAGTGTTCACATGTTTCTTGGCATTGGAAGTGTGGAAGTGGATAACAACCCCAGCTCTCATCAGATTCTGGAAGGGGCCCTGTCTCCAAAGAAGGTTAAGGATCACCAGTGTAAAGTAACAAAGCCTTCTTCATCTCATTAAACCAAGGCAACTAAAGAAGAGGAGAAAAGGACGTCAAAGACTGCATGTCAGCTGCTTTGGAGTTCCTGGGAATAAAATGATATGATCCTTTGGGAGTAAGCCTGTACAAACACACACAAATTATTCTCAATAACAGTATTAAAGCCAAGGCAGTAAAACCTTGTTAAATCTGATATGAGGCATCTTTAACCTAGCATGTAATTCAAAGCAACTGTGTGGTTGTTTTGAAGTTCATTCTTCTGGACCTCTATATATTACATAGATGAACCTCACAGGGCAAGAGATTTTAAAACCTAAGTGGAGAATGAAATTTTAAAAGGATTTTTCAAATGTGGCTGAAGTTGATATTCTATGTTGAGATTCACAGCCTCCAATTGTCAGGTAGCTCTAATTATCAGGAATCATTATCCACCTCACTTATCTGGAGTGATCGCCAGGCTTTGAAAGCAGTGAATTGCTTACCTTCTAGAGCTGCAGAATGTTCATTTTGCTGGGTTAGAACAGCAGCAACCTCTGCTCACTGGGGTGGGAAATAAAATAACTTCCTAGTGAGAGAAAGCACTGGACTTTCACTATTCTTTTGGTCTAGCAGCTTCTGGACCACATCCTCCAGATTCTGGGACAGATACCCATCAGCTGGCCCTTCCTTGTTTCCGCTTCCTGAAAGTTCTCCACTGTAGCTCTGACCCATCCCACAGAGCCCTTTAGTCATGAAGCCACATACCAGAGGGCCAGAAGGAATCTGGGGCATTGGCTGCTCTGATTCCTTTAATTTTTAGAGGAGAAGATTGAATTCCAGAGAAACAAGTCTAGTCACCCAAGGTCACATGGTTAGAGGTAGCACTGGAAAGAGAATTCGGGTTATCCTGCTTGGAAGGCCAACATTCATTTTATTATACACTGAATAGAAAAATGAGGAAAAGAGCACTGATTTAGGAGATGGACTTGGGTTTGGAATTTAATTTTGTACTTACGTCCTCTGTAAATTTGAGAAAGTTACTTAATCTTTCTAAGATTTGGTGTCCCCTTTAGAAAACAGAGATGAATATTCAACAAATATTGATTGAACACCTATTCTGGACTGGCATATGCTCTTTTTGGTTCTGGGTCCGTAGCTGCAAATGAGACCAGCCATGTTCGTTGGCTCAAAACTTGCATCCTAGTGTGCATGAAGGTTAACGTAAGCATCTAATGAGATGGTAAGCATGAATGTCAGCACAGTTTCTGGCAGAGTAGACATTTAATAAAGGGTATCAGCAATTATAATTACTATTGTGTGTTCCAAATATCACAGGCTCCTGAGAAAAGGCCGACTCCTGGGGCAACATGGTTTTGGTCAATGTTCTACACAGTAATCTGGGAAGCCCCCGACAGTTGTTTTTGTACCTAGAATCCTGCCATAACCCACCTTCAAACTCTTAAGTAAGGCCCTTGCTCTGAACTCCCCCAGTGTCCTATGCGCCAGTTTGGAAGTAATCCTTGATTTATCAGCTAGGACCCTTCCCAAAGGCCTGTAGTGTTGTCATGCAGAAGCTGGTGGTCTCTGCCAGCCTCCTAGTTCTTATAGTTGGGATTTCCTGGTGATGTACTTGCTTATTTGCTGTCTTCTGGATTCTGAACTGCAGCTGCTGGGCCCCACTTTAATTCTGTCTTTGGCCTGCCATTTGGCTCTCTGGTCCCTTATGTGGAGATCATACATTCGCTCTTCCCTGCCCACCCCTGGCATTCTTCTTGGCCCCTCTTGAGCTGCCAGTGATGTAATACATGCCAACACTCCAGCAAAAGCCTTTAGAGTACAGAGTATTGTTAAAGCTCTGTCCATTCTGAAGTAACAGAGCTCATGGGTAAGGAGAAAAACCCTTGGATTCTAGGGCTTGTCAGTGCTACCCATCCTCCCATCATATATGGGCCAAGATGGGCGAAGCCTTGGGTTGGTGGTTTTAGGCAGCTGCTTAGGAAGGAGACATGGGGATCGGGATGACCCCTACACACACAGCAGACCACTGAAATCACATATCTCTCCTCGCACTGTCAAGTATCAATGTGTCCTTTGAAGTTTTTCTTCCTGGTACAGTGATACCTCGGTTTATGACCTTAATTTGTTCTACAATTTTGGAAAAGATGGCCACGTGTGTGTTTGTGTGGGAAAGGTGGCTGCAGTCATGTTTGTCACCTGATGCAGAGTTTGCAAACAAACAAAATTTTGCCAAATGCTTCTGGTTGCAAACCAAACTGTTTGCAAACAAAAGTGTTTGTGCACTGAGGCACCACTCACTACCTATGGTATTTAGGATCTCCACTCAATCCCCAAGCTCTCCAAACCAAAGGAGGGTAGGGCTGTAAAATGAGCAGTATAAGTTTAAGAAAGTCTGTTCTTGCATAACAAGGCAATATCTAAATACTCTGTCCTTCCTCATCTTCTTTTAAAGGTAAAGAAATTTGAAGATAATCGAGAATTAGGTAATAGCCAACAATTACGGAGCAATCAGAGATACTTTTCTAAGTTGTTTTCCATACATTAACTTCTTACGCCTGAAAATAACCCGATGAGATAGTTATGACTATAATTCACTTTAGTGCAGATGAAGAGACCAAGATACAAAGAGGTTAAGCAGTTGGTAGAAGGACCCAGCAGGGAAAATGACCCCTGGCAACCTGATTGTTGAGTCATCATGCAATACAATCTATGATCCATTCTCTGTTGAGTAACCCACTCAGGGGAAATGTCTTTTTATTGTATCCTAGACAAGAGCAGTAACTTAACATGAGTGTACATTCCATCCACATTTTGTTGTCAGAAACTGTTACTAGGGGCAGCAATGGAATGTGAAGCATGGTGATATGTGCCAGGCTGTGAATTTTCTCCCTGTTGCTTCAGGGCAGGAGGGGCACCTCTTTCTATTCTTCTCTTTGGGAGTTAGGCTGCAGTGTCTTGGCTTTCCTTGGTGACAGTCTCTGCCCATCCAGGTGGAAAGGCCCTCTACTTTCTCAGATGATCTCTGTTCAGAAGAACTTTGTTCCAAAGTATTTGCAAATCAAGGCGTGTGTGAATGAAACCCGATTAGTCTGATATGCAAAGTAAGGATGAGGAACCCTAACCCTAACTACCACTTAGCTGGTCTTCCTTCTCAAGCTTCTTGCATTTGGGTCTGCTTCTGCAGAGATTTTAGAGGGTACTGCTGCCCTGCTGACAAGGCACACCTAGTCTAGGTATGGCTGGGTGCTTAAATTCACTGAATTTTGGACTTCGACATTAAGAACCTTATTGTTGCTACACAGCTAAATTTGTTTTCCAACAACTGTGTCTGTAAGAAAGTTGGTGTTTTGATTTTCCCTTCCAGGTACTTTCTGAACAGAGACAAGGAAAAGGGGAGCTAGTTATTACCCCCAACCTTGATCATTTTCTTTCCTATTATTCGAGTTGGCCAAATTTATCATGAGATATGGTTCAAAATACTTAGGTACATGGATATAAACGCACGTGGATAGAAAGCTGCTGTAAATCAAGCTGTATGTCAAGGAAGGGTGCACATGAAAGTTTCATTTTCTTCCCATAAACTGCTGTATTAGGGGACTGAAATCTTTGGAAGTGGGGAAAGTCTGAGTGCCCCAAAGTAAGCTCTCTATTCTAAGAACACAAATTTTCATTAATCTGTCCTTCCAGTAGCCAGGATGCAGTGCAAAAATAGGAACAGAAAAAGGGAAATTCTAAGATGTCAGTGAAAGTGCCAAGACAATGGTAGACTGGGGCCAAAAAACAAATATAAGAGCTTTGGTTAGCCTGGAGTTGAGGATTCCAAACCTTGGCACACAGGAAATCATTAACTAGAAGGACCACTTAAAAGAATTTGGTCAATACTACAGTTTATGTAAAGTAAATGTAATTTTCCTGAGTGTCTATTTGTAATAGACATTTTCAAACACACTCTCTTGATTATTATTGTGACCAATCTTTTGAGAAGCCAAGAAGCACAGGGTAAGGTTGGGGAATTGGACAAGATTATACAGCAAGAAGTGTGCCTTGAACTCAGGTTTATTCACAGCAGGACACATGTTCTTTCCATTAAATTTTCCTAAGGGTATAGAATTGCAGTAATTGTTGACATAGTCACTGTTTTTAAGGAAATCACAGTTGAACTGAAAAAACAAAAATACAGCCATAATAAAAAGCTTAACTACCAAACATGCTAAAAGAGCAAAAGGAAAACACGGAACAAAAACTGAAGGAAATCAGGAAAACAATGCAAAAACAGTGACAATATCAACAAAGAATTAGAAATTATATAGGAAAAAACTAAACAAAAGCTGGAGTTGAAAAGTCCATAAGTGAAATGAAAAATTCATTACAGGGGTTCAACAGCAGATTTTAACAGACAGAAGGGACAGTGAACTTGAAGATAAGACAGTCGATATTATGACCAGAAAAAGAGAGAAAGTGAAGAAAGCCTGAAGGTCTTGTGGACATCATCAAGCACATCAACATATGCATTATGGGAATTCCAGGAGGAGAGAAGAGAAGATAAAGCAAAAAAAAAATTATTTGAAGAAACAATGGCTAAAAACTTCCCAAATTTTCCTTCATAAATAGAAATATATGAATATATAAATCCAAAAATCTCAGCAAACTTACAAATAAGGTAAATTCAAAGAGAATCACATGGAGAAACATAATGAGATTGTTGAAAGTGCAAGACAAAGAGATAATAAAAGCAAAAAGAGATTTCGGCTTATAGTTACCAGAGCTTCTCAATAGAAATATTAGCTAATTTTTCATCAGAGCGTGTGGTGGCCTTAAGGTAGTGGAATAAGGTACATTATTTAAAGTGCTGACAGAGCAAAACTCTGTAAATATTCTGTATCTAGCAAAATATTCTCTGTGAATGAAAGGGCAATTAAGGCATTCCTTATTTTTTAAAAAAGCTTAAAGAGTTCATGCTAGCTAAAATGATCCTACAAGAAATGCTAAAGGGAGGTTTTCAGGTTGAAATGAAAGAATACTAGATAGCAATCCAAACTGTATGAAGAAAGAATTATCTCCAGTAAAGTTAAATATATGGGAAAAATCCTAATATTATTATAATTTTGGTTTATGACTCCACTTTTATTTTCTACAGGATTTAGAAGACAAATGAGTCAACATTAACTATAAGTTAGTGACGATTCCTACTCCCCCAAAATAAAAAAATAAAAGTAAGTATAAATTTATGTTCTTGGGCAATGTATCAAGATGTAATCTGTGACAAGAACATAAAGGAGGACAAAGATGAATAAGATTAGTTGTATTGTGTGATTAGAGTTAAAGTAGTAGCAGTTCAAATGATTTGCTACAATTTTAGGATATTCTATATATAGCTCCCATGGTGATCACAAAGGAAATATTTATAGAATATACACAAAAGTCTATAAGAAAGGAATCAAAATATGTTACTATGGAAAAATCAACTAAACCCAACAGAAAGCAGTAATGAGAGAAGCTAAGGACAGAAAACAAGTATCAAAATGGTACAAGTCCTTCCTTACCAGTACTTACTTCAAAGGTAAGAGGACTAAATCATTATTTTAATAGACAAAACTTAAATAGATTAGAAGGCATAGATTAGCAGAATGGATTAAAAAAACTCAGCCATATGATCTCTACAGAAGACTTACTTCAGATCTAAGAATGCAAATAGGTCAAAAGTGAAATGATGTAAAGAAGAGATTCTGTATTGATAGTCATCAAAAAAGAGCATCAGATAAAATAGATTTTGAATCCAAAACTATTCCAAGTGATAAAGGAGGACACTATATAATGAAAAAGGGTCAATTTATCAAAATATAACAATTATAAATATTTATGGGCCAAACATTAAATCTCTAAAATATTTGAAGCAAACGCTGATACAGTTGAAGGGAAATATAGTTCTACAATAATAGTTGAATACGTAAATATTCTGCTTCCAATAAGGAATAGAAAAACTAGATGAAAGATAAGTAAAGAAATAGAGGACTTGAGCAACATGATTAAACTATTAGACTCTGTAGTCATATACAAAACATATACCCCCAAATGGCAAAATACACACTTTTCTCAGGTATTCATGGAATTCCTAACATAGGGCAGGTCATATATTAGACAACAAAACAAGTCTTAATAAATTTAAGAACTTTAAATCGTGCAAAGTATCCTTTTGATTACAACAGTAACAGAAAACAGGAAAATCCACACATGTGGAAATGAAAAAACAGACTCTTTAGTCAATGGGTCAAAGAAAAAAATCAGAAGGGAAATTAGGAAATATCTCAAGACAACAACGAAAATGCAACATACCAAACAACTTGTAGCTGGGCTGACAGAAATTTGTAGCTATAAATGTATGCATTAAAAAAGAACTATCTCAAATCAATAACCTAATTTTACAACTTGAGAATCTAGAAAAAGAAAATAAAACTAAACTCAAAGTTACCAGAAGGAAAAAAAAATGATGAAGATTAAAGTGGAGATAAATAAAACGTAGAAAAACAATAGAGAAAAATCAATGAAACCAAGAATTGTTCTTTGAGATGATCAGTGAATTTGACAAACTTTAGCTAAACTGAGCAGAAAAGATAGAAGACTAAA
Source organism: Hystrix cristata (assembly GCA_004026905.1). NCBI lineage: Eukaryota > Metazoa > Chordata > Mammalia > Rodentia > Hystricidae > Hystrix > Hystrix cristata. Next base: position 12,364 of record PVJO010006472.1, read on the forward strand.
ATTACTAAAATCAGGAATTAAAGTAAGGACTTTACTAGAAATTTACAGAAATAAAGAGAATTGTCAGAGAATATTATTAACATTTGCACACCAACAAATTAGATCATCCAGATGAAATGGAAAAATTCCTGGAACACACAATCTACCAAAATTAACTCAGGAAGAAATAGAAAATCTGAATGGATTTATGATTAATGTCTTAGTTACTTTTCTCTTATTGCTGAGATAAAATAACCAACACCTAAAGTTAGGGGAGGAAAGGTTTATTTAGCTCACAATTTGTGGAGGTTTCAGCCCACAATCGGCTGGATCCAAGGCAGGGTGGCATGGCAGACAGGCAGAAGGCAGCAAGATAGGCAAGGGGGTAACCAGCTTCCACCTGTGCCTTGTATTTTATCCAGGTTCCCAGGATTAGGGCAGTGCCAAACCAATCAGTGGACTGATATAATGATCACGTGCCCTTAATCCCAGCATCACACACTCTAGATCCAGCCACCTCTTACCACATGAGGCTTTGCGGGGACATCTAGATGCAAACCATAACAATTACTGCTAAGGAGACTGAATCAAAAAACTCTAAGCAAAGATAGAATAGGACCAGACAGCTTTACTGGTGAAATCTACCAAACATTAAAAGAAAAATTACCACCAATCATTTAAAATTTTTTTTCAAAAATTGAAGATGTGGAAATACTTTCTAATTTATTCAAAGGAGCCAGCATTACCATGATGTTAAAGACAGATAAAGATATTATAAGAAAAGAAAACTAAATATTGATATCCTCTAAGAATATTTAAGCAAAAATCAACAAACTGAATTCATCAATACTAGCAAATATTAAATACCAGTAAAACAAATTCAGCAGGACATTAAAAGGATCATACACCCAATTAATTGAGATTTACTGCTGGGATGCAAGAGTGCTTCAAGTTATGGACATTGATCAGTGTAATATACCATGTTAATCGAAGGAAGGGTGGAAATGTATTTATCTCAATTGATGCAGGAAAGAATTTGACAAAATCCAACACCCTTTCTTGATTAAAAAAAAGACTCATTTAAATGCAAATCAAAGGAAAATTTCTCCATACAGTGATAAAGGCAGTATATGAAAAACAAACAGCTAATATACTCAATTGTGAAAGACTGTGATTTTCCTTTAAGATGGGGAAAAAGATATGGATGATTACTTTTGTCTCTTCTATTCAACACAGTACTGGAAGTTCCAGGTGAGCAATTAGGCAATAAAAGAAATAAAATACATCCAAATTGGATTGGAAGAAGTAGCACTATTTCTATTTGCAGGTGATAGGATCATATATGTAGAAAATTCTGAAAGTTTAACACCCCCACCCCACACATATTGTTAAAGCTAATAAATGAATTCAAATTTGCAGGACAAGAAAATCAACAGACAAAAATGAGTTCCACTTCTATGTACTAGCAATGAACAATTCAAAAGGAAATTTAGGAAACAATTCCATTTACAATAGCAGCAAAAAGAATAAAATATTTAGGAATAAATTTAATGAAGGAAGCAAAAATCTTACACAGCGAAAACTATGCAACATTGCTTAAGGAAATTTAAAAAGGCATAAGTAAATGGAGAGATATTTCACATTTATAGATTGCAAGAATTAATATTGTTAAAATGACAATATCCAAAGTGACTTGTTGGTTTAATACAGTCCTGTCAAAATCCCAATGACATATTTCACAAAAATAGAAAAACTTACCCTAAAATTCATATGTAATCTCAAGACACCTTGAGTAGCCAAATCATTCTTGCAAAAGAACAAACATAGAAGGTTTGCATTTCTCGATTTCAAAACTTACTATAAAGCTACAGCAATCAAAGCAGCATGGGATTGGCAATAGGACAGACATACAAAGGAGACCAGAGACCCCAGAAATAAAACTTTATGTACATGGTTGATTGGTTTCAACAAGAGTGCTCAGAACATTTAGTGAAAGAAGGACGAAGGGTACTAGAAAAACTAGGTATCCACATACAAAAGAAAAAATTGGACCCATACCCAATGTCACATGTGAAAATTCACTCAAAATCGAATAAAGTCTTGAATGTAAGAACCCGAACTATAAAGCTCCTGGAAGAAAACATAGGAGAAAGCTCCACGAGATTAGATTTAGCAATGATTTCTTGGCTATGGCACATAGGTGACAAAATAGAAATTAGGTACATTGTACTTCATTAAAGTGAATAACTTTTGTGCACCATAAATGATTCATTTGTTTCTGTTTTTCAGGGCTAGGGGTAGAATCCAGAGTTTAGTGTGTGCTAGCTAAGCGCTCTGCCGCAGAGCTGTGCCTCCAACTCCTAACTTGTGTGTATCAAAGGACCCTATTGATAGAGTGAAAGACCAAACCACTGAATAGGTGAAAATATTTGCCAATTATGTACCTGATAAAGGACTAGTATTTAGGCTATTTAAAAAGCTCCAAGAATTCCAGTTCAGAAATCGACAACTCTCTTCGACTTGAATAGATGTTTCCCCAGAGAAGACATACGACTAATAAGCATATGAAAAAATGCTCAGCATAACTAACCATTAGGGAGATACAAATCAAAATCACTAGTAGATGCCATTTCGTATGAACTAATTAACCATTAATCTATAATAATAATTAGGACAACTGTCATTTTTTCAAATGGAAAAGAACAAATATGGTTGAAGATGTGGAAATATTGAAACCATTGTGCAGAGCTGGTGGGCATGTAACATAAATAAAATATTAAAAGTAAAATACCATATGACCCAGCAATTCCACTCTTAGGTATTGTATCAGTCAGCATTCTATTAGGGAAAGAAAATATCTGAAATAACCCATTTAAGAAGAAGAAAGGTTTATATTGGCTGACACTTTTGGAGTTTTGGAGGTTTCAGTTCATTGTTAGTTGGCTACTACTTTTGTGCCAGTTGGTGAGGCAGCTCGTCATAGTGGGAGTGTGTGGTGGAGGAAGCTGACCACCTGGTGGCAGAAAGGAAGCAGAGTGAAGAAGAAGAGGAGCTGGGGCCTCAAAGTCCCCTGCAAGTGCACAGCTCCCAGTGACCCAACTTCCTTCCACTTGGCCCTGCTCCCTCCCAACAGCATCACGGCCTGGGGACTAAGCCTTCAACATACGGTCTTTGGTGGACATTCAGAACTCAAACTATAGCAGGCACAGGCCCAAAGTTACTGAAAGCAGGACTCGGGCAAATGCTTGTACATCAGTTTTCATTTGTTATAGCTTTAATCAAAGAACCAAAAGGTAAAACATCCTAATGATGGCAATGAATAAAGGAATGAATAAACAAAATATGATTTTATGTATATATAATATATATATACATATTTCAGCTTTAAAAAGGATGAATTTTGACAGTATTATGCTAACTGAACTAAGCCACACAAAAAGACGAATACTATATGATTTCACTAATTATGAGTACCAAGAAGGGTCAGTTCATTAAGACAGAAAGAGTAACAGAAGTTACCAGGGTGAAGTGAAAAGTGCACCTAGGGGAGTATTGTTTAGTGGGTTCTGTTTGGAATGATAAAAAATGTTCTGGAGCTGGGTAGTAGTGATGATTGTGCAACAATTTATGGATGTACTTAAAGTACTGAATGCCATTTAATCGTACATTTAAAATGATAAATTTTATTTATGTTTACTATAGTTAAAAAAAGAATCTTCAAAGAAGACTGAAATACTGATGTGATTTTATATTATGAGTGGACATATTTTAATTTGTATTTTTTTGAGAAGCACTAGACCATACTAAAGCCAGCCAATGATCATTAAGTAGTCACAAGAAGAGTGTTCGGTGCTTACTTTTAGGATTTCCATTACCAAATATGAAAATTGAGGCTAGAAATGTAAAGTAACTTTTCCACACCTGGAACCCAATACAGTCTGTCTGACTTCACTGTAATGCTCTGGACTGAACATTCAGGGCAGCCTTAGCCCGGAGACAGATGTATTTCTGCAGCTTTTCTCTAAAAAGCTTGGCAAGTTTTGTGTTGTGTTTTAGTAAGGGAGGAGCCCTCTGGCTCTTTCATGTGCTGACTAATGCTTTAGAATCCTTCCAAAGCAAAGGAAGGCCTCCAGGGATGTGGGACTTCTTGTGTTACCCACAAACTTGATACATATATCTTTTATATCTTCATATAATTGACTGATTAAAAACTGATTAAAATATTGAATAAGAGATGACCAGAACTGGGTGGTATTTCAAAATAATTTCACAAGATTGGAGTTATGAGCCAAAATCAATAAGGTAAAATTCAACTGGGCAAAATGTCAAGTACTGACTTGAAGTAAAGAGAAAATCAGTTTATACAAGTACAAAGTGGTAAAGACTTGGTTGAAAAAGACTGCAATTTGGTTGACTGCATCTAAAATCAGCCCATCATATAAAATAATAACTAAAATACGGCTTTAGTTCTTAATGTATTATAAGCAGTATAGTTCTTGTATTAAGAGCAGTGTAATATTCAGAGAAGGGGAAACGGTCCCTTGTATAAGAAACTAGACACATGTCCAATAAAAATCATCTTAATTATATATACAACAGGAAATTGACAACCGGAAATTTGTGGTCAGAAGGAGTAGGATGGTAAGCACTGAGAAAACTATGACAAGGAAGATTTCAGGTAGCCCGAGGTAGTCAGAGAAGGGCCTGGAGAAGAGACACCTGGAGGATAACTAAGTTTCATATTCTTCCGGACTCACTGGAAGTTCTGAATATCTCTCATAGCAACAGTAAGAGGTGGAGATCCCTAAAGTGCAGGAAGTATAGAAGCAATCTCAGTACATCTGCCCCTTTATAAACAAACACATCAGCTGCCATTTCTACTCTGCTGCAAGCATGCCATCTCTCCTGGAGCAGTGAGGTGTTTATATCCCAGAGTTCACATGGGAAGCAGAGCCCAGACTCCTTTTCCTATTGGCTTTCCATTGAGCATTTGGATTCTCTTGCATATTCCTGCCCCAGCCTGAGGCCAAGACTTGGGTAGGTGCTAGATTCCTAAGTGAATGAGCGCAGTCCGCAGAATACACTGTTCAGATGCTTCTGATCTGCACACTAAGGCTTTTTGTAATCCTCTCTGATCTTAGTTGACCACAGGTAGAGCTTTCACAATTTAGAGATTTTTAATAAAACCCATTGACTGGTAGAGAACCCAAGAACTTCATTTTTTATAATTACTGCTAAGTAAAAACATTCATGTTTTAGTGGATACCTGTCTCTCTCTAGAAACAATGATAACTATTGGTTTTAAAGATAAGAATCATAAGAACACCATAAATTAAAGGGAAGGAAAAGCACATTGGATTAGATGTTGTTCCTGCATAGTAAAGGAGACAGGTAATGTGTGGTAACAAAAGAGAATGGTCATAGTGTGAAGTAACACTGCAGTCTAGCTGACCGTGAAGTGTCGGAGTGGATCATCTTAGCATTTTTAATGAAGAGTCAACAAATTAATGAATGAGGCAAACTTTTTCTGGAACCAACACATCTGTCCCTAAGGCTTTAAGTTTTTAGCAAACTTCCAGTTGAAGTCAGGTGTGGAACAAGAAGTGCTTGATAAATGTCTATTGGAGATGGACTATGTTTTAAGTGGACTGTTTTTTATTATTATTATTATTTTAAAATTTTTATTTTATTTTAATGGCACATGTTGGTGGGAATGTAGACTGGTGCAACCGCTATGGAAATCAGTGTGGAGATTCCTCAGGGAACTAGGATTAGAGATTCCATTTGACCCAGCTATTCCACTTCTTGGTATCTTCCCAAAAGAATTAAAAGCATCATACTGCAGCAATATATGCACACTCATGTTTATAGCAGCACAGTTCATAATAGCTAAATCTTGGAAACAACCCAAATGCCCATCAACAGCAGAATGGATAAAGAAAATGTGGTCTTTTTATACAATGGAGTACTACTCTGCCATAAAGAATGATAAGCTTGAGATATTCCTAGCTAAATGGATGGGTCTTGAGACCATAACTCTTAAGTGAAATAAATCAGACATACATGTTTAAATACCACATAGTTTCTCTGGTGTGAGAAACTGAAAGTGTAAATAAAGACTAAATGGACTGTTTTATATAGAAGACATGTGCGTAGGAATAAAGGAGTATGCAGAACTGCACTACAGCTGGAATTCTGATGCATTCGCTCATCTTCACCACATTTTCCTTTTCAAATTTCCTACTCCCTTGACTTCTTCCATGTCTCTGCTCATTCATTTTTTCCCTCACAGAGCTCCTTTTCTCCTACCTGCCCTCTATCAGTGCCTTCCAGGGTCTCCTCAGCCAACATCCCTTCTGCTCCTATTCTCTCTCTGGGTGATCTTGTCCACCTATGATGTTTTCACCATCACTTATGTGCACTCACTCTCAAGTGTGAATATCTGGCCCAAGCCTGTCTTCTGAGCTTTCCACTCAACATGTCATTAACAGATGATCTTTTTTCTCCTCTAACATATACTGGAATTTTCCATCTTCTTTGGTATCACAATCATTCTTACAGTCTCCTAAGGTGGAAGTCTGATGCTGTCTTTGACACTTTTTCCCTCTGACTTGGTTTGCAGGTCCTATAGGTATTCTTCTCCCCAGTAGTAGTTCTTAAGTACCCTTTCTTGTCTACTCTTACAGCCAACTCATTTTAGATCCTCAATTTGCCCAGATGATAGCAACAGACTTGGAGCTGACCCTGGTACTTCCACACCTGCCCCTCTGTAGTTCATTTTCCAAAAATCACCGGTTATCTCTTTTCAGTTCCACATCAACCCATGTCCCAGTGATTTCTTCTCTGACTACAGGATCCAAACTTTCCCATATATCCCTCCACTACTGGCCTCTCCAGTTTCATTTCCCACCACTCCTGGCCTAACCTCCATCACTCCAGCAATGGCCAGCTGATATTCTGACAAAAGCTTGCCTCTTCTCTTCCAGGGTCCCCTCCCTTCTAGATACTACAAGACACAATTCCTTGCTGCTGGCCGCACCCTTGATCAAATGAACAAAGTATTCCTAAGTGCTCAAGGAACACCATCAGTAGGTCACTCACCATGCAGACTTATGTTTCCTGTGCCATGATTGCTTTTTAAGTGATTGAAGTTTGAGAACGTACTCAATCCAGAAGACCTGGAATAAAAAACACCACTCACAATCCTACCCAATCCTAGAAACTCCATTATCAAAATATTGACAGCAGAAGAACTAGTCCCTTTCCATTGCATGCGTACATGTGGATTTTATATAATGTATTATCATTTTCATTATTTCAAAATATAATGAGTTCTTGACATAGGCTAAGCGCAAGCCTTACGCTCATTCGGCCACAGTCTAGTTGGAGAGTCAGACATTAATTAGAGCCACACAGATAACTACAGATAACAACTTTATTTATGTAATAGACAAGTACTAAGAAGGACAGGCACGTGAAAGCTTTAACACAAAGCAAAGTGACTACTCGGGAGATGAAGACGAATGAGTTAAGATCCAAAGGAAGCTAGGAGTTAACTACATCTGAAGGGCTGGATATCTTCGAATTTTTATACTGAAAGCTTTATTTCCTTTAGTTTTTGCACTTAGTAATACTTTTCTTAGCAAATACTTCTCTGGTAAAAATTTATTTATGTCATAGAAGTACTGTAGGTATAGAGTACAATTATATGGATCTATTGCATTTTAATAAATCCCCTAAAATCAGATACTTAGAAGTTTCCTACTCTTTATTATGAATTATATGATTCATTGCATGCAATGGATAGTTTTGCACATATATCTTTGTGTATGTCTCCAATTGTTTCCCAAGGACGTATTGCTGTCAGTGGGAGCACTGTGTTAAAGGGTGCGCTCTGCGCATGTTAAAGTTTTGCTACTGGCTGCCGAATTGCTCCCTGGAAATTCTCCAGTGTTCTGCTTTTCCCTCTGCCAACCACATGAAGAAACCATGATTCTTTTCTGCGATGGTCAGTGCTGCATCCTGTCTTCCTTCTGAGTCTTTACAAATTATAATTATCCCAAAAAATATCTCACTAGAGCTTCGGTTTTCATATCTCTGCTTGCTCTTGAGCCTGGCCTTTTAAACAGATTTTTGACAGCTCGAATCTCTTCTGCTAGTTGCTTGTAATCGTATCATTTTCTAATCGTTTCAAACTGTCATTTTCAAATGTCAAAAATGTTTCTCATTACCTCATTGCTGGCCTCTTCTCATTTGGCCAGTCTAGTCTCTAAAATATGGTAGGAACTAATAACAGCATTTTTTAAAGGTGACCAGTTTCTAGAGCTCAACCAATTCCCTGACCACAGTGAAGGTGGCAGAGTCTGCATCACTCCAGGCTTATTATCTTAATCATCGTGATTAGAGAATCAAGATCTTTATTTCTGAATCATACAGGTCAGTCATATGTACAATTTTCACTTCTACTATTACATAGCCCATGTCCCTACTTTTAAAGACGCTTTAAATATAAGGAAAAATTGAGCTCAGTGGTTCTTCAGTACAGATGGTCCCGCTTTGATAGTTCAATTTCCAATCTTTCGCCTTCCTGCTGGTGTGAAAGTGATACATATTCAGTAAAAACTCTACTTCGAATTTTTAATCTGTACCTAAACAACCACCTTGTATTTTCACTTTCAGTACAGTGTTCAGTAAATCACACGAGATATTCAACACTGCTCTAAAACAGGATTTTCTTAGAGGATTTTGTCCAACCATAAACTAATATGAATGTTCTCATTATGTTTAAGATAGGCCAAGCTGAGCAGGAGTATTTGTTTTTAACTTTAGATGGGGTAGTAAGGACTGTAAGTCAAGGGACATCTATATTATCTTCTCCTCCAAACTTTTGACTCCCCAAAAGTGGGACCAGGGCCTCCAACTCAGGACCCACTGTCTTCCGCAGAGAAGGACTGTGGGAAAACATTGCATATGTGGAATAGTTTCCAAACTGAGGACTCCCAAATCCCCAGGGCCCAGGAAAAACTGTTCTTCAATATCCCAAAGAGAAGAGCGAGGCTGGCTGAAGGGACCCACAGGCAGATAACTAAAAGAATGACTCAAAGACATGTGAGTGTTTGTTCAACAAAATAGATGATTCCAGGGTAAGAAGATGTAAAAATTCAGATGCCCCTATAGGAAACACTTTTTTATAACTGGAGTTGTATATAACACCATGAATTAATAAAGGAACATGATTTGCTTTGTACAAGTTACTATTGCTTATCCATTCATTCATTCATTCATTCATTCTTCACTTTCACTCATTCAACAGGTATCTATAAGGTTTCTAATAGGAACCAGACCGTGTGGTAGGTTCTGAGAACTCGAAGGAAAGAGAACAGCCAGCCAGTGACTCTGCTGTCATGGAGTTTATGGCCAGTCAGGACCAGACAGCAGCTCTGCTCTGGGAGGACATAAAGTGTGGTGTGTAACACACTGACTTCGTCTGAGTGGTGTCGTTTATCATAACAGTGGGAGATAAGGGGTTGGAAGAATGTGGAAGAAGCCCCGAGTTGGAAACAGTGCTGGTAGTAACAGGAACCACAGGCAACAAACTTCCGGGCAAAAGGCAAATGTGTGCAGATGATGGGTTTGCCCAGTGGTGTTTGAGTTTTAAAAGTTCCACTCCCAAACTATAAAGAACATATTTATTGTCAAAATAGATTCATGAAACACACAGAAAAACATATTTTGTTATTTTGAATTGCCAGATCTCTTTAATATCCCCTTGTCTATTGAATGATTGTTATTATAATGCATTATTTTATTTTTAACATTTTAATTTTTATTAGTACATGCTTACAGTACGTAATGAATACATTCATTTTGGAGAGTTGGGACACGTCCTTAACACATTTTAATTCTTTTACTCTTTTTCCCTCCTGCCCCTGCCTCCCCATGCTCCCTGCCTTCCATCTGTTTTAGAATCCACGTTTTTCTGGTATGCTGTTGTGAGTGATGGATGGGACAGATTGTGTTTAAACTCTGTCTCTTGTTCTACATGACCAAGTATCAATGAAGACCCATGAGTGGAAACTGAAGGGAAGCAGGTTTTGGTTCAATACAAGGGAGAATTATGAAACAGAAAGAATGTTTCTTTTCAGAGTGCTAATGAGTTGTCGCTAATAATAATGGTGATCATTAAAAGCAGCAGTGATCATTTTGTTGTACACTACACCCCCCTATGCCGTGCTAAAAGCTTTGCACACACCCCTTCATTTAATCTTCTCAAAAACACCTAAGGAGCATTATAATCCATATGTAGATGATGAAACAGGATGAGGCAGGCTAAGGTTCTTGCCCAAAGTCATGAAGTGACTGTCAGCTTATTTGGTCAGTTTTTATCATTGGAGGTATTCAAGCACAACTTGGGTTATTGCATGAATGAAGTAAAAGTCATTAAATTAAACTTCAGGCGAGAGTGGGGGTCACAGAACTGGTTAGCAGCTGGCAGTAATTCTGAATATTGGGTAATGGATCTTGCTGAGGATTTGACAACAATCTATCGGCTTTCTAGGGGAGAAAAGCACATATGCACACAGGTGAGATCCACCACAGTGCAAAATTCGGGGTATGCACAGGAACCTACTGATACCTCTCGGGGCCCTCGGATGAAAGTACTTGCTCGGAGGACACGCCTGCTCTGAAAGTCTATGTTCAGACACGTGACTTTGAGGCGAATGTCCTTCCAAGTCATGACTACAGGTGTTGAGATGATGCCACAGCCACTTGGCAATGAGAGAAAGACAAAGCGAAACCAAATGGTGCAATGTTTCACCTCTTCCGGAAGAAGGAAAAGTCTTTCTTCCACATTTCTGAAGGCGGGCTTTGTATACCATTGGGACTCTCTCCCTTGGCTGTTACAACTTCAGGTGCATTTAGAATGACCCAGAAATAGAGACACAAACCATATGCACAACCTTCGCTTGTCTTATTATTTATGGGCCACGAGAGCCTGTCCCTTCCTGGCAATCCCCACTGCCAACAAAGACTTGGAGGGAAACTGTGGAGGGGGGCGAGATTGTGGAGTGAAAGTGTCTGCGCAAGGCAGTATTTTTATATGTTGCTGATTTCTGGTTCCTGCCTCGCCTGATGGCACATGTGTTTCCAATCCGGCCTGAGCACGTGAGCTCGGCATCCAGAGAGAGGCCTCGTGGGTGAAGGACTCTCCTCTCCCGCCCTGCCTCTTGCTCCCGCAGCTGGGATCTCCGGTGCTGCGGGTCTGGCAGACGCTTCCCGGCTGGCTGGGGCTGTCTGTCTGGCACCCATCTCAGGAACATATTCGTGTGTATCTGTGAGCACATGTGCGTCGTATGGGCCTTTATTCTCATTTCAACCTCCTCATTTGGACATTTGGGTTGCAGAAGTTTCTGGGACATTCTGAATGTGTGTTAGGACTTTCTGGGTCCCTGGGGACGGCTATGGTGTGTTTCCTCCCCTCCAGCCCGCCCTTCTATTTTTTTTTCATTATTTTATTTTATTTTATTTTATTTTATTTTATTTTATTTTATTTTATTTTAAATCAAGAACATGTATTGGTACATTTTACATATAATGGCTACATTCATCACATTTATTTTGTACCTGTACATGACGCATCTTGGTTCTCCCCCCTCTTCCCCGCCCCTCCCCTCTGTTCCCTCCTTCCCTAATTAGAGCAGGTTTATTCTTAATTTTCCATATTTTCCCTTTCCCTTTTCTTTCCTTTGTTGCCTTTCTGCTTTTCCCCTTCTTTCTTTCTAGTACTCCTCTCCTTTGTATATTATCTTCCTTTTATATAATATCTATTACACCTCTTTGTCCCTATTTACAGTTATGATTTCTCCTATCAGAGAGACAATTCGATGTGTATTCATGAGTGTCTGATTTATTTCACTTAAAAGTATGTTCTCAAGGAACATCCATTTACATACGAATGACTCCAGTTTATCCTTTTTTATGGCAGTGTAGTACTCCACTGTGTAGAAAAACCACATTTTATTTAGCCATTCATTGGTTGTTGGGCATTTAGGTTGTTTCCAAGACTTAGCTATTACAAATTGTGTTTGCTATGAACATGGTGGTGCATACATCCCTATGGTATGACGATTTTAATTCTTCTGGGAAGATCCCCAGTAGGAGAATAGCTGGGTCAAATGGAACCTGCAGTTGTAGTTTTTTGAGGAATCTCCATATTGATTTCCACAGTGGCTGGACCAGTCTGCATTCCCACCAACAGTGGAGGAGGTTTCCTTTTTCCCCACAGCCCCGCCAGCATTTGTTATTGGTTGATTTTTCCATATACGTGGTTCTTTCTGGAGTGAGGTGGAATCTTAACGTTGTTTTGATTTGCATCTCTCGGATGACTAGTGATGTTGAACATGTTTTCATATATTTATTTGCCATTTTTATTTCTTTGTCTGAGAAATGTTTATTCATTTCAGTTGCCCATTTTTGGATTGAGTCTTTAAATTTGAGAGGTTTAATTTTTTTGAGTTCTTTGTATATTCTAGATGTTAGACCTTTGTCCGATGGATAGCTAGCAAAAATTTTTTCCTAGTCTGTGGGTTTTTGCCCTGCTCTATTGGTGATTTCTTTTGCTGTGCAAAAGCTTTTTAATAGCATGTGGTCCCAAGCACTGATTCTTTGTATTATTTCCTGTGCAGTCTGGGTTCTGTTCATGAATTTTTTTCCTACCCCTACGTCTTCGAGGGTTCTTCCTATTCTGTTCTCCAGTAAATTTAGTGTTCCTGTTTTAATGTTTAGATCTTTGATCCACTTTGATTTGAGTTTAGTACATGGTGAGAGACATATATCTAGTTTTAGTTTTCGACATGTGGTAAGCCAATTTTTCCAGCATCATTTGTTAAATAGGCTATCCTTTTTCCAGTGAGGGTGTTTGGCTCCTTTGTCAAAGGTGAGGTATTTGAGTGTATTTGGGGTTGTTTCTGTATCCTCCAATCTATTCCATTGATCCTCAGGTCTGTCTTTTTGCCAGTACCATGCTGTCTTTAATACTGTAGCTTTATAGTGTAGTTTTAGGTCGGGGACTGTGATGCCCCCTGTTCTTCCTCTGTTGCTTAGGATTGTTTTTGCAATTCTTGGTCTCTTGTGGTCCGCCCTCCTATTTTAATGTATTGTTACATGCTTAATTGCTTTGGCGCCAGTCCTTGGAGCTGGGCTCCGCACAGGTTCTTGACGATTCCTGCAGAGAGGCTCCTTGGGGAGACAGGTTTACAGAGCAGCAGACAGCAGCCAAAGGATGCACAGGAAACAGGTTTCTGCTGTGCACGCAGCCCTTTCCTCGGCTCCACTTTGGGACCTCATATTGCTCATATAGTCCTTGGTGATAAATAGCCTCCCGATTTTGCCTCTGCTCAATTCATTCTCTATACTGCTGCTGGAGCTACCTTTGTCAAGTGCAAAAATGTCATTTTGTGCTTTAAACCTTTCAGCGGCTCCTTGATATCTGTTATAAACAATAGACGTGCTATCTCCCACCATTCTGGAGCCCTTACTCTGTGCCAGTCACCTAGCAAAGCCCTTTCCGGGCACTATGTCTGATAATCTGCTGAACAACCCTACAGGTGTGGTTAGCTGTTCACTTTACTGATGAGAAGGCTGAGGCAGGGAGTAGTTAACCTGACCAAAGTCGTGCTGCTTGAGAGCAGAGATACCACGTAATGTCCTGCAGTCTACCCTCTGAGCCAGAGCACCTGGCAGTGGGGCGAATGGAGCTCAACTTCAGCCAGGTCTCTGCACACCAAGCCATCTGCCTCTGAGCGAGGCCCCTTATCTAATTCGCTCTGTGTTTAGGGAGAAACACTAATTCTACAGGTCTCACTGCCTCCTCCTATTGCTTTCTCGGCTGGTCCACTTGGTGCTGGTATGACCTGCTGGAGACATGCAGGTAATAAAACACAGCTTTGAACCTCAGAAAGTCACAGTTCTGTAGGGGAGACAGGTGGGCTACAAGAAAGTATTTTGGTGGGTGAAGCCTAAGCCACTGGACCATGCACATGCACGGTGAGAGCACGGGGAAGACCCTGCTGCCTGTTGCACATAGAGCAGAGGAATGGGGAGAAGTCCAGGAAGGCTTTGGACAGGCAGGGATGCCAGGGACATAACATCAGCGAGGTCCAGTCGGTCAGATGAAGTGGAGGTGGGACGAGAAGGCGTTCTAGGCAATAGGAGGTACACGAGCCAGCACAAAGCTGAGAAAAAAGTAGGGCCCCACTTTGGAAAAGTGAATTCACTGGAGAGTGATTTTAAATTTCAAGGTGAAATTTCTTCGGTGACCTAGATCACATTAAACCTAAGAAAAGCCTTTACAAAAAATTCTAGTCACTGAAACAAAGAAAGGCCAATGAATGACAGTAGTAGTCTGTTCTGTGTAGCAATCACTGTGCTGCAAAACTCGAAGATCTCTCTTCATCGGGGTCTTAATGGAATATGTGAACTCCTTTTGTTAGGTGAAAGCGATGTGCGTATCCACCGGCCTTCGTGTTTGCTCCTCTGTCCCAACGTCCTATACCAGCGATGGCGAACATATTAGAGACTGAGTGCCCAGAATGCAATCTCAAACCCACTTATTTATCACCAAGCGCCTACACTGCAATTAAACCTCAATACTGAGGTTTTAGTTTAGGAAAAAATCCCACGTCATACAGTAAAAGAAAAGCACAATAATGGAGCTTCCGATGATACAAACGGCCCACTGCGGCAGAGTGACAAGTACACCACCGCTGCGCCCTCGCCTGCTCATCCCACAATGCCCATCTTCCTCTAGCCTGGTCCCTGCGATGTGGAGACTTGGATGCTTCCGGTGGAAGAGCTTTGAGTCACCTGTATTCTGCGGTGCACCATTTATGGGCACTTGTTTCTTATGTTAAATAACAATTTGTGGGAGGCCGTGGATTTCGACTGGCCCGACGGCCCAAGCCAACGTAGAGTACAGTCATGGTCACTGAGTTTTGCTTGTTTGCGGGGCGTACTGCGGCCAACTGACTATCCAAGTGGTAACCAAGCGACTGGTTGATGGACTAAGCACCAGTCAATTAAGTTGTTTTCTATGCCTCGGTTCTCTTTTTTCCCTATAAATGTTGTCAGATCACATTGTTGGCTGGAGTTCTCGGAACCAGCTCTGGTTCTGGAAGCTGTCTGATTCTCACACCATGTTTTGTTCTTTGCCCAAATAAACCATATTTGACATAATTGGACTATTTCCTTTTGAGTTTTGGCACAGTCGGCAGGATTGAAAGCACAGCTCCAGCACCCTCCCGATCCTCCCGGCCCAACGAGTACCCAGGCGCAGGGGACCAGTGAACCCCTTTGCTCACTGTTTTTGTGTGGCAGCTGAGGACCGAGGGCAGGTTCTCTCCAGATTTCCGAGGCTCTGTGGGTTTGTGGTTTTGAGTTGAACTTGAGTAAAATTTTGACCCAGATTGGATTTAGAAATAATGACAAATAGGACTGGGGCCTATAGGGAAGTCACAGGGCTCAGATCCGGTGAGCCAGAAACTGAAATGGATTCAATAGGTGGGTAAACAGGTAACTGTAGGTTTATTTGGATCCAAGGAGGTAGAAACTCTACCTGGAACTCTGTGTGGAGTTTGTTTATGCTGAGAAAGTATGCAACTTTGGGGTGCTACCAAGGCTCACTTTGTGCTATGAGAGGGCGCTTGACCTTGTTGGGTTTTGAAGGTGGCCTGGATCAGACAGAAACTGAACCGGGCCTGGGGTCTAGGATGGGTCCACTTGAAATTCCAGCAAACTTCATGGGTAAGAATTCCCAGAACTTGTTTGTTCCTTTTTTGAGAAATGAATTAGACTTACTAGAAATAATTTGGAATTAGTGGCCACATTGATGGGTTATGGTTTGGATAAAATTATTTTTATCCACAGCACCAATGGGATGCATCTTAAAAATGAGTACACAATGGCCTATCTCCGACTAAAGGAGGAGAACGAAAGAATCACTTATAGAATTCCAGCCTTGGATGCATGCAATATGCTTCTTTGGCCACCTTAATGCTTTGGTTAGAATTTACTCAGAACAATAATGAAGGGTGTTTTAGTCCATCATAGGAAATGCTTTGTTTTAATGCATTTATGGGTCTGACCTTGCACACAGCACTTCAGTGAAAAGAAGACAGGCTAGATTGGTGTGCTGCCAATGTTTAGTTATTTTGAGACCTGCATGAAAGAAGGAAACTCGTATCTGTGGAGGAATCTCCACTGGCAGGGCATCGCCCCCTCTGCGCCTGGAGGGAGAGAAGACTAAGCTTTTAGTGAGGGAGCTGGCAAAGAAGTGGGTCTACATTAAAAGCCTCACCTGTGACTTTTATCTTAACTGGGCTCCTACTTATGCATTTCTTTGGGTAGGTAATGGTGTTTAGGCTCAAAATTTAATTTAGAATGATAATTAGGCAAGGGAAAGGAAAAAAAAGGGGGTCCTTTGACTCAGCCCCTTTTCTGAAATAAATAAATTGTCAGGAGATTAAAAAATAAAACGTGTCATCATAATGAATGGCGCTTGAGAGAGAGGAATGAGCCCTTTGCAACAAGTCTGCTTGGGTGCGTTGAAATCTGCTCTCCTTTGACAACAGTTAATTTTAGGGGGTTAATTGACAATAGCTAAATACCTTTACAGAATTTGTCTTTGAGGATATGGACGGGAGCTCAGAAAGCCTTGTGTTTTGCTGTTCTTCAAGTGCTTTCATTTAAAGTAATCTATTAATTATGAAAGTAGCATAATTTTAGGATTTCTCACTGTTTAATGAGCAATTTCGGCATAATTGCTAAGAATGAGCAAACTGAGTGAATGGAAATGGATGGAAATTTGTACACGAACTTGTCATAGTTCTGGGAATCTTTTTTAACAGCTTGAGGTTTTCAAAGTTCAATGAAGTGGTAGATATTTTTAAAATATCCAAATCATCTAAAAGTTAGTTAAAACACTAAAACTTGTCCCTTAACCATTCTGACACTGTTTTGTTGATGGAATAAAGCCTGAGGACAGTGGAAGCCTAACTAGCGGGAGATTTTCAGATTACCTCTATTAATTGGAATAGCTACTAGAAATTTTGAATAGCAAACAGCTGTTTGCCACTCTCATTGTTCAAATCAGTGCAAGGTCTCGACTAGTTGGAAAATGTCAAGTAATGAAATAACAAGTTGGCAGAGGCTGATAATCAATGCACTTGTTTAATAGATACTTGACCATCTACTACCTGTAACACATTTTTCTAGGGCCAGGGATATAACAGCAAGGAAGTAGATATAGTTCCTTTATGGAGTGTCAGAGGAGAAACCGATGCATATACATGGTATAAGTAATAAAATGCAGAAAACTAGTAAGTGTGCTAAGTACAATGAAGCAAAAGATACCTGTTTGAAAATAGATGAGCTGTGGAGCTGAACTCCTCATGTCAGCTGTTTTTGTTGACACTTTTTAATACCAAATATAGTGCTGGTCTCATAGTTTGATGTTTGGTAATGAATAGGTCCTTCTAGTGGAAGATCTTGTTTTTATGGTGTATAGAGAAGCTACATGTATTTGTGTCTGTTAGACATAAAAGGGGTTATAAGGTGATATATTTCTAAAAATCATGAAATGGTGATTATCTACAAAATATTGTTCAAAGTTATTTTTTCCTATTTGTTACTAGAAATGAAGGATTTTAGAAATTCAAACATTCTAATTAATACATGGTAATTAAAATCAGAAACAACTCCTTACACAAGGAATATATGACATGATTTTGGTAAATGAAATTATAAATGAGGCAAATTTAGAATTTAATTTCATGTGTTAAAATAGGGCTTTCTCAGGGTTGGAGATCTAGCTCAGTGGTAGACAGCTTGCCTAGGAAGCACAAGGCCCTGAGTTCGATCCCTACCACCTACCCCCATAGAGCTTTCTCAGAGAACTGATTTGTTCCAGATAGGGTATAGAGATTTATTAGGAATTTTGATTACTTATAAAGTGAGTTTTCCCTGTTGAAGAGCAGGGGTTTTTTCTCATGGTGGTGTGGCTTTCGTGTTTGCCTATTTGAGCTGTGCAGTTTGAATGGACTACTTAAAGTGGATCCAAATCCAGTGGATTATAGTGGCCTGTTTGATGGACAGTGTTGTACCTCTGTGTTGGAGAGACAAAACTGGTATCTAAGAGGCAGTTTATTCTGCGTGAACCTTGGACTCTTGGAGGGCCTGGACAGCTCCTTTCCTGGCTTCCACTGTTGAAAGTTCATAATTCACGAAGTAGAAAATGGATAAAGAGCATGAGAAAATGTTCATGTGGTGGCTGTTCTAAAGATCCTTATCATGGTTTTAAAGCCAGTGCTTGGTCTGTCAAGCCCATAATCCTGGAAAGACAATCAGAGCCTCAGATGGTACATTTCCGCTACCCGATGGACTATTCAAATACATACAGGGGAATATCATTCAGTTGCTATCTTGAGTGGGACATAAACATGCTCTCACACAAGTCTATGTTCTCTGGTTGTGTAGAAGTTTTCCAAGGAAAAAGAAACAGTATATATTATAACAGTAGCTAAAAGCCTGTTAGAAAATGTGTTTTCCTTGTAGGGCATCTCTAGACAGATCTTTAGCAATACAGAGAGCATTTTATTGGGTAAATTATGAAACAGTTAAACAGGGTATTAGAAACACAGTGACATTGCTATTGTCCCTATTAGTCTCAGTCTTTTAGAAAAGCTGAAAGAATAAATGGCATTTTAAAATTAAAATCAGGAAAACCAATTAAATTGCCTTAAGCAAAAGTACTACCATTAATTTTAATAGGTGAAATAATTACTGGAAAATCTAGATTCTTTTGTAACAAGGCCATATGCATCTCCTCTACTTTCCTAAATTCTGATATGATTAAATACTGTAGAGCTTTAATGCACTGTGCCAAGATGTATTTCTACTGGGTAAAGGAAGCAATTTGTGATCCATCGATGATGGCAACCAGACCTTTTGCAACCAAAAAATAATAAGTCTAGGCCTTCTGGAAGTGAAATGAGAGGCTGTAACACCGCTGCAGAGGATCGTATCACTACACTGAGCAAGCTTTAGGGGCTTGAACTCAGAGTTCATGTCTTACACCTACAGGGAGTACCCCTGGACTCCTAGAACTATATACTTGTTGGAAAGTCTAAAGTGAAGCTGAGTAGGGAAAAACTGCACCAGAAATACATAGCATTTTACATGTGGACATCTTTGCCCAAGATATCAAAGTAAGAATTCTCTTCCCTCTTACTTTTTCCTTGCTTACGTCTACTTCCTCTGCTTACCTGGATAATGCTGTAATTGGACTTTTAGACCCTGCTAGTCACTTGCTCTTGCTCCTTGTTATAATTCAGCTTTCTACGTGTTACTAGGTTACTTACTAGCTGAATAGGGTGGAATCTGTGCAGTTGTTAATCCTTTTGATGTACAGATTATTAGGTTAAAATGGATAGATTCCTCATGTGGCTTATTCTATAATTGTTCCATTTGGGCTGGTTTGTTTCATGGGGACATATTCCAAAGTCTTGGTGTTGGTCTCCTGCAGTCATAAGAGCAGTTCCCTGGTATGTCATCTTCTCTCAAAGTCTTAACTGTCTACACGGCCGTCCGCTAAAGGTTAAATGGTTGGCCTTAATGGCTGGGCCAATAAGAACTAGAGAAAATGCATGATCTCGAGGATGGATCAAACATCAAGATGGGAAACACAGGCCGATGGAGACTGAGAGGGGCGCTGATGCCCTGTGTTTTGCTCAGCTCTTACTGAGAGCCCGATCAAGTGCGGAATTGTTAAATGACATGTTTAGGAGGCCGGGGATTTGGACTGGGTACCTGCACCGGGCCCAAAGAACCGAGCCCATATAGAGTTTAATTGCAGTAACTGAGCTCTGATTGATTGCAAGGTGCCCTGCGGCCAATTAAGAAGGGAGCCGCAGCCATTTGGCTGGCCAGCGGGCTAAGCTGTGGCTGATGAAGTTGTCCCCATGGCTCCCTTCTGCTTTACTCTAACTGTTATCAGGTCACATTGTGTTTGTTGGAGTGCTCAGAATCTGCTCTGGCTCTGAGAGCAGTCTGATTCTTGAATTGTGTTTTGCTTTTTTCTTTTCTCTCAAATAAATTCTACTTGACGTAATTGGCCTCAGGAATTTTTCCTTTTAAAATCAGTATTTTGAACTTTATAGTCTTCACTCTGTTCATTATGCACTCAGTGCCAAAGCCCACCCTGTCCTGTGTTTTACTCCGAGTTAGGGTCAGCAGTTATGCCCCAGTGCCATTTGTTTTCCTTTGTCAATTCTTTACTTAAAAAATTAATCAAAATAATTTACAAATGTAATTCAAAGAGTCAAACAGTGTTATAAAGCCTATAACAGTATACTGGTTCCAAGTCCCCGAGTCCTACCCCTGAGAGACTATCAGTTTTAACTTTCAGCTTTTTTCTTGGGAATTTACTTCCAAATTTCCAAATAACTTTTTCTTTTAATTTAAGGCATCATCTATTGCCCTCCTGTCATGGGAGATGAGAGTTTTAGTTCTCTTACACTCTGCCCCTGCAATCACCCACATACTTTCCCTCCCTACATTTCACAATTATTGCACAATTTTGGTTTAACCGATACTTTTTACAGGAATATGGATATGTCAATATTAATAGCTGGGCCACAAAATATAATTATGCTCCTTCTTGTCATACATTTCTCTGGAGTTATTTTCCATTAAAATGTCCATGAATCTAGCAAAGCTTTGCTTTAAACTCTCATAGAGATGGGTGGTGACTGCTCTCAACAGGGTCAGAAGTGTCCCCAGGTGGCTGATCCCCTCCTGGCTCTGTCCTTCAGACTGTCACAGTGCCTACACACCTTCTTGTGTGCAAGTGGCACTGGCCAGCTCTGCAGTCCTGCTGTGCAGATCTCCTCCTTGGGACTTTTCCTGCTGCCATCCCAGGACTTGCCTTTACTCTCCCCTGAGCATCTCCTTCACTTCCCTAATACTGCTAGAGACTAATGTTTGTGTAGCCCCAAATTCGAATGCTGACACCTAATCCCCAAGGAACGGGGTCTTTTGCGGGGTGATTAGGTTGTCAAGTTGGGGTCCTTATAAAAGGAATGCCAGAGGACTCTCCTGCCCTCTTTCTGCCATGTGAGGGGCACAGGCTGTGAACCAAGAAGCGGGATTACAGCAGACCTCGGATAGGCAGCGTTTTGACTGCGGCCTTTGTGTCTGGCCGCTTGTTAGGATTGAGGTCAGAAGAACAGCAGAGACAGAGCTGAATAGATTCTTTGTGCCTATAAAGGGTTATATCTCTATCAGTCCACTCATGTTGAAGGGTCAATTCAGTCAAAACCTGAGCTGAATTTGTGCTTCATTGTCACTGTAATCACTTTTAGCACATCGTAAACTTCAAAGCCTTTAGTACCAGGTGTCTGATACCTTGGATGTAGAGTGGGCTCTGGGAACCAGAGGGTTTTTCCGAGAGGTTATCCCCACATTTCAGCAGGCCACGCACCCCTGTGCTTCTTCCCTCCACCAGCCATAGCCTGCTTACTGCCTGAGATGGATGTGAGCTCATGGGGAAGGAAAGTGGGGTTGGTTCTCAGTTTCCCTGGTCCAGGCTCAGTCTTGGGTAGGCTGCTGCACCTGGGTTTGGACATGGAGCTTTCTTAGCACTTTTGCCCTTTCTCTTAGGATGAAAAGCTGTCATGTAGCTGTGAGAGTCTCGGGCATTGTAAGTTTCCAGTTCCTCTGCCAGCGGTACAGTCCTCCAGTTAGTTATCAGTTCGGAAGCCTCCAGGGACAGACAGTTTTGGCTTCAACCTCTCCTCAGCGGCAGAGTACCTCTGCCTGTGACTAGAGACAAAGTGTTTTCTGCATTCTCCTGTGGTAGAAGGCTGTTGCTTGTCATCTGATGTAAGGCTCACAGTAGAGGCAGGGCAGGTTCCTGGCCCTCTGTTATGCTTTGTTCCTTGATGTCCCCCCCAAAGCCTCCTGCCGTCATAGGTGGGGCTTTTACAGAGGTGGCTGGGTCCTGAGTGTGTGACGCTGAGATTAAGGGTGTGTGATTACTAAATCAATCCACTAATTGGTTTGTCACTGTCCTAATCTCAGCATCCTGGATAAAATATAAGGGGCAGAAAGAAGCTGCTAAGGCCCCTTTGCTTACCTGGCTGCCTTCTGCCTGTCTGCCCTGCCACCCTGTCTTGGATCTAGCTGATCGTGGACTGAAACCTCTACAAACTGACTGAATAAACCTTTCTTCCTTTAATTTTGGGTGTCGGGCATTTTGTCTCGGCAATGAGAAAAGTAACTAAGATGCCCCACTTTGGTTCTGTGCCTCTCTTAGCAGCAGCTTTCTCGGATAAGATCTGGTATCCTCCCCGCTTCCCTATGGAAGACAGCTGTAGCCTCTAGTGAGAGTGTTCCCAGATTTTGTGCCTGTGCATCACAGAAGGGGGTTTTTCTAGGTTTCTTCCTTCTCCTGCTCTTCCTTGTAAACACCCAGTGAACATGCAGGTGGCATCTGTGGCTAAGGGCTCTCAGAGACCCCATTACATTAGCCCAGGGTCAACTTTTAAGAATTCATTAAAATATTAGCTCTTCTCCACTCAGCTGCTTTCATGGCAACTGCTTCTTCCTCTCATGATCCCTACCTAGTGAGACAGCTCATGCTCTACTCAGAGAGGCCATGGACGTCAGTCCACCGGGTTGCCTCAGCTGAACAGAAGCTGTGAACCCAGGGCGATTACTCATATCCATGTCACAGGGCAAAGGTCACAGGCCAGCTCTATTTTCTACTAAACATTCTGCTTTGGTTTCTCAAGGAGTCATTTTTCCTCCAGGTTTAGCTACTATAACTCATATTTATATAGAATTTTTAGCTTGTAAAGCACTTTCCCACATATTCTGAGTGACTCCCATTCTTAGTGTGCTTAAGTAACCAAGAATCATTCAAACAGACAAATCCCTGCTGCTGCCACCATGGAGTATACCATACAGAGTTGCCTTTGTGGGAAGTAGCTCAATTATAAATCTTATCTACACTCCAAACTTCTGTCCTCGTGAGTTACATTTTGGGACTCAGGTTTGAATCAAGTTTCCCATCTTCAGTATTTTAAAATTCACAATATGTCACATAGGACACCATGGGGCCTTTATTTCAGCCATTCCGGAGTATGAATGTTGCCTCTATGAAATGTCCTCAAGGGCCTTCTCCTCTTCCTCCAAAGTTAATTTTTGCATATCAGAAGCTGGTTATCAATATACCCTTTATTTTTGTTCACAGTTGGACATGTTAGTTCTATGTGACACATTAATAAACATCAATCAAGGACAGAGACAGGCATTTTATTCATGTAGATTTGATCCACATAACAAGATGAGAATCAGACAGAAGTCTAAGTAACTTGGCAGAGATGCTAAGTGATAGATTAGGACCCAAACTCAAGCCAGAATGTTGAGAAGGTAGAGAAAAGTGTGAATCTCCCAGTTGTAAAAACCCAACACATTCTACCACTTGAGACTGGAAAGACCAGTCTGAATAAGACAGTTGGGTGGAAGAAGCTTTGGTGCTTTTTGGCCACCAGGGTGAGCATGTGGGAGGAAAAAAAAACCCCTTTGGCCACTGTTAGACCCTCCTCGGGGGTGTGGACGGCATGGAAACCTTGCTTATTTGTCCTTCCCTTCAAGAGATCTTTTGAAGAGAACAAAAATCTGCTGTGGATCTTTTGGCCTCAGAACTGGGTGAAGGGTGGAGAGTTGGCTCACAGTCCCTCTGACTGTAGTGCCCCATCCCGAGGTGGGGCCCGAGGCCATGCTGCATGTGCAGGGAGCTGGTCTGTTCAGCTCGAGTGTTGACAAGGAGAGATGACTCTGAAAGACAGCACATTTTAGAAGGCAGGTGACCTGACTGGGAATTCTCAGTGCTCTGTGTTGGGTCTTTCCTAAGATTAGAAGGCCTAGAATTCACTGCTACAGCTGGTCTTTGGAACGCCTGGGAAGTGGCCTTAGAGCTCTGAACTCGGCACAGTATAGGAAGCACAGACTAGAAAAGTCCCAAATTATAGGTGCTGCACAGCATAGGATACCAAGCTGGTAGGGGAGCACAGAGGAACCAGGAGGGTGGCAATGGACTCCCATAATTCAGCTCAACTGTCGAGTCACCTACTTCTTTCTACTAGAATAAATTTGAAGATAAGGTAAACATGGAGAGGGATACATGTGATTACACAAACTATATTGTGTGTCACAGAAATATTTATCAAGTGCTTACTCTAAAAGAGGTCTGACTCTAGCTATTTTGAAGGATCATGGATGTGTTAGATGTTATGTCTGGCTCCAATAAAGTTGTGTCTAACTGGAGAGGGAAGCCAGGTCCATCGGATGACACAGGGGAGAAGTAGCATGAAGCAGTAAACCTAGCAGGATGCTTGGTTTCAAATCTTTTAATCATCCTGTGATCTTCACTAGCTACCTAAGCCACATTTGCCTTGTCTTTAAAATAGGAATGTTACCATTACCTTATAGTCTCTTGAATATTAAATGAGAGGCAGAAAAAACCCCGCGTAAAGCACCTCGGTTCACTTTAGGCATATATTAAGATCTGAACGGTTGTGTCAGTCAGCTTTATATAACTATAATGAACTTATAAAAGGAAAAGTGTTATTCTGGCTCACAGTTTTAGACATCACAGTCCACGGTTGGGGGACCCATCGTTTTAAGGCCCCTGGTGGGGATGCTGGGCAACAATGGCAGGGAGGATATGGCAGAACAAACTGCTTTCCTCATAGTCTCCCCCAAGGACCTCCCAGTAAGCTTCACCTTCTAAAGCTTTTACCACTTCCTATGTGCACCAGTTGAGGATCAAGCCCCTAAGACATGGGCCTTTGAGGGATGGTACACGTCCAAACTATAGCAATGGTCATTGAATCTACATTTAATAGTAAGTGCCTCTATTCACTTCCTAGGGCTGCCATTACAAAATACAGCAAACAGAGTGGCTTAAACTATAGAAACAATCGTCTCACAGTTCTGGAGAGTAGAAGCCCAGAATCAAGATGTCAACAAACTCCTTCCCTCTGAGCACAGTGAGGGTGCTCTGTTCTGCGACCCTCTCTTAGCTTCTGGTGGTGTGTCGGCAGTCTTTGGTATTCCTTGCTTTCTGTTGCAGCACCCTGATCTCCGTCTTCATCTTCACATGCCGTTCTCTCTCTGTGTTTGTGTGTCAATGTCCAAGTTTCCTATTTTTATAGATGCAAGTTAGATTGCATCAAGGACACAGCAACTCCAGTGTAAATTCATCTTAACTGATTACATCTGCAGCAACCCTATTTCCAAATAAGGTTATACAGTATGTAGAGGAACTGGGGATAGTAGACATATGACATGAATTTTGGGTCATTCAAGTCAAACCCCTAACAGTTACCACTAAGGAAGAAAAGTATAGAAAAAGTGTAGGACATGGATTCAATCACTACTTCTCAGGATGGTCAATAACACTTTGTTTCTCATATCCCATGGGACTTGCCCCCCGGGCTTGGAAGTTCACAGGAGCATGGTGGTGGTGAGGCATGGAGATCTTACAGTAGCGAGATCATAATGAGCAAGGATACAAAGGCATATTGAAGGGTAGTGAGGAAACAAGCCAGGCTAGGCTTGAGAGTACAGGAAGGGAGTACTTTGGAAGCCCTTGACAGCTAACAAAATGAATTTGCACTTCATACTCTTGGCAGGAAGAAGCTATTGAGGGATTGTGACACATACCATTGAGACAAATAAGCAGTTCAAATAAGACCTGAAGTATGTAAATATTTGTTCCAGTTTTTGAAAATGACACTGGAGACCTATATTCTTAGAGTGCATTTACCGTAAGTTACTTCACAGTAGCAAATTGGATTGAGCGGATCTATTCTCTATCTACTCCGGAGCTCTTTGCATGTATTTGTCCCCTTGGCTGGTTGGACTCAGGGGTTCAGTTTATGATCAGATAAGAGTTCGTCTGTGGGCCAAGTGATCTGATTTATTAGTCCTTTGGATCAGACCAAATGAATGGGACACACAGTGTTCTCCAGGTGGAAGGGATACATAACAGAGATCTGGCAGACTGTGCGTGTCAGGAAATACTGGCTGGGAATGGGGACCCCAGAGAGGAACAGGTGGTCCGTGGGATGGAGACAAGATAGAAGACAAATAGCAGTCTCCAGAAGCTCAGATTTCATAAGCAGCCCTAGCGTCTGGTCCAGAGTGTACCCGTTAGCTCCAGGAGCATCTCAACACCTACGTCATACAAGAGCCAAAACGTCATGGAAAAATAAAAGTGATTCAACCAACCAATTGTTTGGTCTATGTGATGCCAGCTAGTTTCAAAGGAAGCTACTGTTTAATCTCAGTGGTTGGCTGCTTTGCAGCAAATCAGCTCAAGCCTAGTGCCTGACACATCTGGCATGTCACTCAGTGCAACAGCAACATCTGGCACCACACAATTCTTGTGGGCAACCCCACAGTCACCGCAGAATATGTAGGCTTATAATTAACTTGTCAACACTCTGTACCGGAAATTTCCACCAGTCCTGGAGAATTTAGCTCAGGGTGTGGTCCACAGTACAGGAAGGGTTTCTGGTCCTGACTCCTGGAACCAAGCCCAGCTCTCTTGGTGGGTGAGTTTGCTGGGACCATCATGGTGTTCTCTGCTTGTCTATGTACTTTCGACTCTGCAGATTTCTGCTAAGAAGGACTCCATTGTGGTTTAGAGGCCCGTACTGTCGGCCTACTACTTGGAGAACATGCAGTCAGAGCAAATGCAAATTGACAATACCTTTCTGATGTATAATAACCGTGTTGGTGTTGTATATAATGAGAATACCATTTACTGTGAATTGAACTATATTGGGCTCTTTCCAGCCAAGTTTCATTCTGAAAGTTCTATTTGCTACAGAATTGGATGTTAGACCCATTTCCTTTCTACAATGCCTTGATCATTGCCCAGCATGATATAATGTATCTAAAACTTAGCACTTGACATACAAGAAGCACTGCATAAATGGTGGATAAAAAGAATTAAAACCACTCCCACAACATGCCGGTTACTGTATCAGCCTAAGCTCCTCCAGGTTAGAAATCACCTTCTGTTGCATTTCCTGTGACCAGTCATTTCCAGACTGCAGCCTGACTGGAGTTATCAGGGAAGGAAGAGGTGTTGGCTGCTCTGATGTGGCCAGTAGTCATGGTATCAGCTTTGAATATGCTCCAGGAAGAGAGTCTGTGCCTTCCAGACACCACAAGGATTAGTGGCCTCTCTTGTTTTCTTTGTCAGTTGTAAGTAATGGAAAACCCAATGGTATATGATTTGGAGGTAGAGGTTGACTGTTCTAGTTTTCCCATTACAAAATTCTAGTTAGAAAAATAACCATTCAACCTTTTGTTTATGGTTTAGTGTCTTCCGTATTATTTAATGAGAGAGCAAAAAGATAGAAGACATAGTTCCTATGATCAGGAGTTTGTAATTTGGTTAAAGAAGGCCTTCATACATTAGAAAAATAAGTAGCCTCTGGAAAAGGGTTTTGAAACTTCCCAGATACCTACTACAAATAATCTACATATTCAATGCAATCTCTATGAAAATATCAATGATATTTTTTGCAGAAATAGAAAAATTCATCCTAAAATTCATATGGAATCTCAAGTGATCCTAAATAGCCAAAATAATCTTGAAAAAGAATAAAGTTGGAGGACTCACACTTCTTGGTTTCAAAACTCAGTATGAAACTACGTTAATCAAATCAATGTGCTTTTGGCATAAGCACAAATATAGGGAGAAATAAGGAGAGCCCAGAAAGAAACTGGTTAATATGGTCAAATAATCTGAAACAAAGGTGTCAAGGCCACTCCGTGGGGAAAGGACAGTCTTTCTAACAAATAAAGACTAGGAAAACTGGATATCTGCATACAAAAGAATGAAGTTAGACTCTTGTCTTATATCACATCCAAAAAAACCCTCAAAATATATCAAAACCCTACATATAAGAGCTAAAACTATAAAACTCTTTGAAGAAGACCATAAACAAAACAATAACAAAAAATTTTGTTTACCAAAGATACTATCAGCAGAAAATATATATCCCATGAAATGAGTGAAAGTGTCAGGAAATTATATCATATAAAAGACTGATATATATATAATATTCAAAGAATATAATATGCACATAATATATACAAGTGCTCTTACAACTTAGCTTTCTTGGAGGAGAGTTCTCTCGGGAGTCATGACCATTGTCACAGCTACATTGAAGTAGAGATGATCTCTCAGCAAAATAAGGTTTGTGAGTAATACGAAAGCTAGGATTGCACTCTGAGAGCATGGAGTCTGCAGAAGAAAGGAAAGCTGGGGACTTTATTGGGAACGGGGGAAGCTACACAAACTGTTCTAAAAGAAAGCTTATCAGCAAGCACTCGTGGTGTTCTGTAGCAGCTGGCAAGCCCTGGTTGATGAGTGGCAGCAGCCACTGGGTAGAGCTAGTCTTAATTTCTCGGTAGGCAGTTTCATCCTCACCTACTGGATAAAAATAGTCTTCTTAAAAATCACAGCCGGCCATTTTGTTGGAATGTTCTAGAGGTTCAGGTACGGGAGCGATCACTTAAACCTGAATGTTCTTCCCTGCAGCCTCTGGGCTTTATTTTAGCTGGGTATGACAAGAATGTTTTTATTCATATGCTCAATTTCCACACTGCTTAATGGCCAAGAGAAGACTGATGGGCATGTGTTGAAGGCTCACAGTTGTGCCTAACTTGGCTTGTGGAGGCTTTTGGCCTGGCAGAAGCTGCGGGCAGAGTTGAGGCTGAAGAGGATGAGCGTGGATAAACACTAGAGCAGTAGCGATGGACCTGCAGGAGAAATAGGGCTGGCAGGCAGTGGCTGGGAAGGAATTTGTGAAGGTGATTGGGTTAGCACCATATGCCAAGCAGAGGGCCCACAGATGCCATGTTCTCAGAAATGCCGGAGAGAGAAACAACAGAAGAAAGACATCAGGGAGAACAGAGAGGATCCTGGGGAAGCAACCCAGGCTGAGGTGTCAGGGAGGGGGAGTGAGGGAACAAGAGATTCCAGCAATCTACACTGTTAGCATGATCCCCACCTTCCCTTCTCCAGCACGAGGGTTGGGTCCTTTGCAGGGAAAGCGGAAACTCCCCTTCTCTGTATTTGCAAACTTTCTGTGTGGGCCTGGTGAGCTGCTTTTACAATGTGTGCCAGACATGTAGGAGGGGTAGACAGAGGGTGTTTATCTGTGAGAAATTCTTCAAGTGATCCTCAGGTGTAGTGCATGAGGGAGTTGGGCTAGATGATAGTTACAGCACTTTCCTGCTCTTAAACACGCATTTCTGTAATAATTTCTCGGTCCTTACCACATGCCAGGCCCTGTGGGAGGTGAAGGTGGCTTGCATCTCCTTACATACAGGCACCTCTCCTTTGTTTGTACGATCCCCATTTAAATGAACTCATGTGTGCCAAGGTGCCTGGCCTAATACCTGGCCAAGAGTAGGCACTAAAAACGGTGCCTATTGTCTTTACTTCTCCTGGCTCTAGGTCCACCATCAGAGTCATTCTTCTTCACACTGTCACTTCTCATGTGCGCCATTTGTGCACACACCTTTTCCTCCTGCCCCCTCCGTCTGGTTGTTATAGATCTAATCCAGATCACCCACAGTCACTGCCACAGCACAGCCATGAGCTCACCAGGCGTGAAGCCTGAATGACATTGCTTAGCAACTGTGAAAATAGCTCAGCAGGTCCCACAGGGGGCTGGAGAGCCTCATCCCTGGGGCATGTGGGAACGGAAGAGCTTCAGTTGAAATGAGAATACAAACAAACTGAATTGGTCCCCAAACATCACGTTTCTTGTTGTCTGACACTCAAGGGAGTGATCTGATTTCCATCCTCCTTTCCTACTGTCACAAGCACCAGCATGGACCTAGATGGGTCAGCTAAGAGGGAAAAAGCAATCAGGACAGAGAATCTATTGTCCCTCTCTAAGAAGATACACACAAACATTCACACAGAGGCACGGGCACACACAGTGCGAGGCAGCTTCCTGTTCGATCGCTGCACTGAATCAGAGATGTTTGCATGTCAGAGGCCGTGGGCCATCCTGAGTGTTTAGATCAGTGAATGAGGACAAAAATTGCTCCAGTCAGAGATGTTATGCAAACAATATGATGGATGCCTGTTTTCTTTCCTGTTCCTCCTCAACTGCACAAACTTTGTAATAGGTGGGAAAGTTCAACACCCAGTAAGAAAAGCTTCTGCCTTCAGCCATACCATTTGAGTATTAAGAAACTGATATTTTTCTGCAGCCACGGGTGGCCCTGGCCTGTTTCAGGTGCTTCGTTCCTGCAGAGGATGATTTTAAGAAATGGAAAGGTTTTCAGCAGTGCAGCCATGCCGAAGCCTTGTCTGCTAGGTCAAGGATCGCTCTGCCCATGCCCAGTCGTGGAAGCAAATATGATCAGGAGGATGAAACACTACACGACTTCTGGGCCTGGAGAGGCCAAATCTCTACTCTGAGGGATACTCTGCAGACCACAACAGGTGTGGGGCTGGCCAGGCTCGCATATTGCAGAATGACGTTGTGGGCCCAGAATCTGGTGGCCTGGGGCTGTCTGCAAGCCAAGAAATCTTTTTATATAGAACAAGACTTGTGCTATTTCATGGAGTATAGGAAACACTGAGGCTATAGGCATGCAGTTGAGAGCTCAGACTCCGGAGCCATGGTGACTTCTGTCACTGTTCTTGGCCGATGTTGGGTGACAGTTTCTTGCACCCTTGGACTACCCAGCCAGCTCGGGTGAGTGCCTTTATCTGGTCAAGTGTCATCTGCATGCCTGTTCCTCGGCCTCCAGCCTCGACTGTGTCACTTCTACTCCTCACTTTCTGTCTCCGGGCGGGCTCTTTCCTTCCCCATCCCTGTTCCTCCTTGGCTTGCTCCAGCTCCTTCAGTTTGAATCTTAGCTATTTTCATGGCCTTGTAGTCAACTCCTAGCTTGTTAGAAAATGGCCTTCACCAAGCTTAGACACGTGTAACCTAACACTGCGAGGTTTTTAAACAATATCAGCCCAATTCCTATAAGCCTAGACTTTCTGCTTTTACTTTGTCATTTATTATTGTGGTCTTGGGATTGTATTAGAGCCAGAGTACTTTTTGGTTCTAATCTTCTGACACTATCCTTGTGTAGAACTGAGATGAGAATTAGGGTGACCCTCAATGTCCATTAACTCACATTCAATGTCAGTTAAAGCGACGCAGGCATGAGTCGGAAACGAAAACAGTCTGTAGAAGTGATTACCTTCCCGTCCTCACCTGCAACTCACTGTGCATTTGACTTCATTTTTTCTCTTAAAATGTCACTTATTATTTATTCTTAAATGTGGATTCTGTCATATGATGAATCCGTACACCCTCACGAGCCAGCCTGTGCATTATTTTGCACATTGTTTCTCTTATTTGAGAAACCCAGAGTACAAATAGAGAGAGAAAAAAAGGTAGATAATAGGAAGTAAAGAGACAGATCTTTCTCCAAGGGGATGGGGATGGAGAGATGCAGGGAAGAGAAAGAGAAATGATAAGGGATGAGAAGAAGGAAATGGGATTCATTTTATTCCATTTGCCTTCCACCCCACCCCTTCACTGAAGCGACTTCTGCTGAAGTCAGCGATCTATTGCTCTACCCAATGGAATTGTTCATCTTGTATACTATTTTATTTTTAACACAAATGTATTAGTTGAAAGTAGAAGGTATATCTTACATATAATAATTCAAAATCTCAGTGGCTGATGCATGCAACAGAAAAAGAATACATAGCAATAAAGAGTGAGCCAATTTCACACAATATTTTATCTTCAGGAAACCTAGAATTTCTAGAAGCCACTAAAATTATAAGGAAGTTAAACTAAATGGTGGTAAGAACACTTACCATGAGATATACTCCCTCACAAATTTTGATGTGTACAGGAGCATATTATACACAATATTGTACAGCAGGCTCTAGAACTAACCACACTACATAACTGGAATCTAGTACCCATTAAGCACCAACTCCTATTTTGGCACATTAAAATACTTCACCTAGTTTTTGATCATGAAGCATAAATGTCTAATGGTGGATATATTTTAATCCTTATTCAAGGGCATATTTAAGTAAAGCTGTCATTTAGGGAGACATAAACTACCATATATTAGGAAAACAACATTCTAAATTTTGTAGAGTATTCTTAAGTAGTATTAAGTGCTTAAAAAAATAAGAAGAACCGATGTTATTATATATGTCTTTGAACTGGATAGTATCTAAAGTAATTGAGTCATGTTAAGGAAATAGTATTAGAAATTATAAATTCTTATGGGTTGTCTGTTAACTTTCTCTCAGATTCTTCAGTGAACAGCAATACCTTAACTGTTAACTCTTAGCTTTCAACATTGAGGTTTTTTCCTTAATCTAGAAAATGTTTAAGTGCTATTAAATATATTATGTCATTAATAAACTTGACACATTAAATACATTATCTTCTGTTTCTTAGTGATTGAATATTCATAGAAGATCATCACCGTTGTCAACTTCGCTAAATTTGAAATCAGCCACGTTAGCTATCGGGTTCTGGGACATACAGATGTTTGCTGGGTGATATGCATTGATCACCTTTGATCTGTTTGTGAAGTGTAGGAAAAATGTCTTTTTCCGCATCTAATTAATCAGCTCCAGTCACCTCTGAATAGCTGTTAATAGCAGCATTTTGGAAGGAGCGCTGTCTTGCAGCGTCAAAGACATCTGCTGTAGACATATCTCTCCACGGTGTGGGCAGGGTCCTTTGAACTCCTCTGTCCAGTAGCAGTCTCCAGATCGGTGCCTAGTTGATTGTGATAAAGGGCAGAGTCAGACACGGCCAAGTGGAGCAGGAGAGGGGCACAGAGCAAGGCGTGTGGGCAGGGGCCTTCCCATCCCTTCTGTCACTTGCTTCCCACACCTCTGTGTGCCCGCCAGGCTGGAAGCTTCATACCGCTCTTCCTTCGTCTTCCTTGTCCCCACTGGAGTTCCACACACCACTAACTGGCCCCTATTCCCTGACATTCTCTGTTGCTTTTTGTGATCCCGTGTACTCCCACTTTTCTCCCCCTAGTCTCCTTCCATGGACTTTTCTCTTCTGTCCCACTTTTAATTTTACAATTCCTCGGGTTTTGATACCGGTCCACCTTTTCTCCTTACTTTACTTCTCTCTGGGAAGGCTCATCCATTTCCCTGCCTTCAAATGCCATCTCAGTGTGACAACAAACAGGTCTCCAGGTGAGTCTAGATAAATCAAAACTCTAGACAAGTCTGGACACGTCAAAAAGAGAAAGTAAAGAGCAAAACAGAGGACAGATTTTGGGAAGTAGGAAGAACATGAACAATGGGAAGGAGAACAAGGGAGGAAGAAGGGGGACAGGAAAGAAGGAAAATGGGATTAAAAAAAGAATAGAAGGAAAAAACTGGAAACGAAGCTTTTGTAAATGGGCAGGGGAAGAAGGGTGGAAGGGAGGGGAGGGGAACGAGAAAACAGAATAAACACATATTATGTACAGGCACAAATTCCCTATGTGCTAATAAAAAATAAATCAAAAAAAAAAAAAAGAAAGAAAGTATTCTTGAACTCTCTAATCTCACAGGCAGCTCCTGCCCATTCTGCTTGTTCAGCCTGTTCTGCCCACTTCCCTCCCTTCTCGGCCCCTGCTTTGTCCAGACTCCCTGTCTGTTACTGTACAACCCTGATGGCTTCCCAGGGACCTCTCTGCCTCCGCTCTGAAGCCTGTGCACTCGGCGTCTAGAGGGATTATGAGGGAATACAATCACGTTTTGTCC
Source organism: Hystrix cristata (assembly GCA_004026905.1). Lineage (NCBI taxonomy): Eukaryota > Metazoa > Chordata > Mammalia > Rodentia > Hystricidae > Hystrix > Hystrix cristata. Next base: position 46,247 of record PVJO010006472.1, read on the forward strand.
CTCACCTGTGGGAAGCTCTTTTGTGCTATTATCAGTATTCTTAGGATGTGGTCCCATTTTTTTTTTAACATGGCCTATTAGGCCTTGAATATTCTGACTCTAGTCTTTTCTTGAGTACTCTGTCTTTCTTTCAGTTTCTTGGATCTACCAAGTTTCTGTCCATCTCAGAGCCTTCCCACTTGCCGTCTCCCCCGAGGTGTGCTCCCCCGAGGTGTACTCCTGGGCTAGCATCCAATTTTCCTCTGTAACACTTAACACAATTGCCACCAAATAGTTATTGTTGAAATTATTTATCTATTGGTCTCTCCCATGGAAATTCTCCTTAAAGGCAGGTACATGTATGTTTTGTTTGGCTCTTTATCCCTAATACTGGGCATGGTTTGAGCGACTCATTAAACAGTTCTTAAATGACTGAAAAAACCAGTGAGAGATTAAAGGGAAAGAAAGACCCCCGCACTGAATGTTGCCCAAAGCTTGAGAGGAGTTACTCAGGTTGGAGCCTGTGGATAGAAGCAAAGCCCAACTTTCCTCTGGGTGAAACCTTCAGATTCTTCCAGGATGAGCACTGTGTGGAGGTCTCAGGTGGCTTTGAGGATAGTAGAGTATGAATAAGCTTGATGACTACAAATCTTGTCAAATTCTGGACTGTGAATGGTGGCTCAGTAGTGAGGAAGGGGATTCTGACATTCTCCTGCTTTGACAAGCAGTGAATTGGTAGCAAAATGCTGTAAAAAGAACAGAGTTTGGGCTCAAGCAACAAATAAGCTCGAGGGTAAATCCCGACTTAATACTTACTAGCTCGTGAAATCAGGCGAGTTACTTAATCTCTCAGGGTCCATCTCATTGGATTGCCAGGACTGAATGGTACAATCCGTGTTAAATGCTTAGCTAGTGTTTGGTCCATACAAAGAGCTGCCTAACTGTTTGTGGTGGACTGATACGGTCAACTTGAGCAGGGACGCCCAGCTGGACTGAGTTGGTGAGGTTCTTGGTGTAGAAGATCCACCTGAGGATTGTTGCTGACACACGTAAAGGAGAACAGGAGCAGACAATAGCAGCCAGCTGTTTCCCAGGAGAAGCTCTGCTGTGGCTGGTTCTCCCAAAGGGGACTTGGCTGTTCTCATCGCAGAAGGAGCTCGGGGCTTTGCTGTTGCCGAGGATGGCTGCTGTTGCTTCAGGGAAGCTCTGGTCTTCATCTCTCCTGTGAGTATCGTATCCTGGTTCCAGTAAAGATTTTTTCAGCCGTCATCTGCAGACACAGACATACATGGGACATTGCCGTGGGCTCCCAGCCATTGACTGGATCTTTTGGGTGTCCAGTGCTTAGACAGACATTCTGCACTCTTCCTGCATTTGGCTTATGGGTGAATGTTGTAATTTGTAAATGTCCTGTATTAAATCTGCTCTCTCGAAAACCACTGGCCCTAGAAAGGTAACTAATACACTGTTGCTGCTGCTGTTATTGTTACTAGTGGTCCTTTTCTCTAACAGGAAAGTATTTGACCTTGGCTGGGTCATTTCCTTCCATCCTCATGTCTTTTTTCCTGGCACAATCTGACCTTCAAGGGTCTCTCCAGCTCTAGGATTCAATGATCAGGGGACTTCGAGGTTTCATTCACTCTGACACTCTTCAAAGCATTTTCATAGAGCATAAGAATCTCTTCTCTTTGTAGTCACGCTCAACTGGAGTTGCTTGGAAAATAAGCAAAGCTGACACACACAGGACAGGAAAGTCCAGTCTGGCTTGGTCTTTCCCGGAATCTGGTCCTTACGGGTGGGACTGGAGACAGATGTTCCATGATAGCCACATCACGTCGTTTAGACTTTGAGAATGATGGCAGGGAAGCGGGATGACTTGGATTTATTTTCTTGGAAAGATGATTTTTGCTGGCAAGACTTGTGCCTTGCCTCATAAATGGACAGAAGGCTCCCTCGGCAGGAATATGGGGGATTGAGCCGCTCCCTTTCTGCTGGGCAGGCCCAAGAACACAGCCTTTAAGAGCACGGCCCCTGGCCTCGGCCTGTGCTTGCCTTCTGCTCAGGTCCCAGGCTCTACGGCTGTGTGGAGATTGTCATTAATCTGATAATGTGTCAGTTGAATCCATTTGGCTGAAACTGTGTGGGAAGGAAGAGAATGCATGAAAGTACTGTAAGTGGGGGAGATGGAGGCAAAGAGTATATGTGCCTTGTGCCATAGATGAGACTCTATCCAGTGGAGTGACAGTGATTTAAGAAGGTTAAAGTTTATTTATCCCTCACCTGAAATTCTAGGGGACAGACCGGAGTTGTGATGGTAGCACCGCAATCATCTTCAATATTTCTATTTTATGGTCCCTGACTGTGGCTCAGATTTTTGTCATCGTAGCTGCATTCTAGCCATGTGGAAAAAGAGAAGAGGGAGGGGGAAAGTACTGGATCCTTCTTTAGGGACACTTCCCAGCATCTGAACTCATTGCTTCACCTTATGTATATTCCACAGACCAATACTTGGGCATGCGGCTACACTAGCTGCAGACAGACCATAAGAGGAGTCTGTATGATGAGCGACTGCAAGTCCAGCTAACCTTTATGCATTTTTATTGTTGAGGAAGAAAATGAATACAGGTACTGGAACAACCAGAAGCTTCTGCCGTACCCTGAAAACATGGATGGATACTCTAAGGCAGCAATGGGGAACCTTTCAGAGCTTACAGTGGTAACAGCCAGCCGGCCACATCACACGTGCCGTAGGCCCCGACCACTAGTGAAGTCTCTGTCAGTTTTGGATGTAGTACCTCCCTGAGGATGTCCTTGTCCTTTGGTCCAGCTGGAAATGAAGTTTCTAGCTATGAACATTCTTGTGACCATTCCCCACGCCCATGAGAAAGGTCATCGTGTTTGCTTAGATTAATCTTTTGTTTGAATTGTCAGATCTTTTGAAAGCCAAGATTTCCTGGACAGAAAGGAGGCCCGGATGTTTCTAAAGAAATAGTGTACGACTAGAAAATATCAGTGAATTCTTTCTATAATATTGCTTAATTCTCTCAAATATGCATTTAATTTAGGCTTAATAAAGCCATTATTTTCCATTTACTACTAACTGCTTATGAAAAACAAGCTTGTGGGTATGATATGTTCAGATGACGTCAAGACCAGCTTCAACCTCTACTGTCCTCTCCCTACTACCTAAGGCCACGAAATGATTGGATTTATGGCAACTATTTATTGCCAGAAAGGTCATCGCCATGGCGACTCTGTCCACCTCCATCCCTCAGTCTGGGCCACTACAATATCAGACATCTGGACAATTCAGATATCTGCAGAATGGCTTTATTCTGCAGACTGTGGATCCTGCCCGTGGGCTGTACATGTGGCCGGGTTGAAGCAGGGCCTCACTCTGTTTCCTTTGCATGGTAGCAGTTGTGTTATGAATGTTGTCTGAAAAAATTAGAGGGTAACTAGTAGCATGTGCATGTGTGAGTTTTTCAATTCATGAAGATTTTTCTTATGTCAATAGAATCAAAGATAATACCAACCATTTCTTGAATATATATATATATTATTTTGTGTACATTATCTCTAAAATTTTACCCTCTTGCATTATTGACACTATTCTCTCAGGTTTTACAGTTGAGTAAGTCAAGGCTGAGAAATTGGCATCTCTAAGATCCCAACCTCAAGGGAGGCAATTTTCAAAAGAGGCAAACCTCGGGCTCATGTAATTTTCTGGTTGCGATATAATTATTTTCTTCTTAAACTAAGTAGAAGACAGAAGAGGACAGATCTGGGTCATAAAATGCTACCCAGAAGGAGCACAGCCAAGTAGTCCCTACAGGAAGATTCTCCAGGCCGTGCTGCCCGGGAGCTGCATTCTCTCTTGCCTTTGCCCGGGTCTGAGTCGGCTCAGGACGGTTGCTCTTTCTGGGGGTTGCTGGCTTGGCGAGGACAGAGAGAGAGAGAGAGAGACGGCCCCTTAAGGACAGTCCCAGCTCAGTGTGGGTGGCAGGCAATGTGTGCCTGCACTTGAGTTAAGAGCAGTATGGACACTATTTCTTTGAATTTTCAAAGAATTCTGGCAAAGTAATATTATTTATTTAACAAATGAAGAGACTGTGGCTCATAGAGGTTAATGTCCAAGGAGCACAGAAGATTAGTAGTAAGTCCAGGAGCCATGTAACAAATTAGATTCCGCCTACGTGTTTAATTAGTATATTAAATGCAAATAAAGTACTTATCATAGTGAAATACTTAAAAAGCTTTAGGAATGGAATATAGCCAGTACTCAGTAACTGGTAAATATTTTCTAATTAGCAAGATTTGAGTTTGTTGCCACAGTGACCGATCATCTCATATATATCTTTATTAGTCTCCATTACTGGGCAGAATTATGAGCATTTAATACTCCCCGACTGGTAATAACTTGAGAAGCAGGCATCGGCGGACAAAGCAATGTAACGAGCTGGGCAGAACTCATGGCCTGGGATGTGGATGTGCTTGGTGACATGAACAGTGACATGCACGGCATCGCCAGCACGGCTTTCCCAGAGGAGCCTGCCTGGCTGGGCTCAGAGTCTCAGGCTCTTCTGGGGGTGAAAGAGCCTGAGAAAAGCTGCCATGGGGACCGAAAGGGTCATGTCCAGCTGTAAAAGTTCTAAGATCTGGTTTCCCGGAAAAGAAAGGGTATGGGCTAACTGAGTTTTCAAACCTCAGTAGAACCAAAGGGATTTTCCTAATTCAAGCAACCAGCCACTAATGGTAGTGTCAGGCAAGTGGGGAAGAAGTAGGAGAGCAGGAGTCAGTGAGCGTTTGGCATCACTTTGGGGAGGAAGTGTCCAAGCTATTCCGGCGTGATCCTATTGGGTCTTTGCAGAAAACTGCTATAAAGTCCAAAGCAGCCAACAGCATATGTCTGGAGCTAGCGTCCTCCAACATTGGTGGCAGCTTCCTCTCCTGGGCACAGCTCTTTTCTCTGTTTGCAGTGCATCGCTGGTCCCAGCCAGCAGCGCTGCCAGTCCCGGTCCTGCTGGGTCCACTCGCCAACTGAGAAGGATTCCTAAGAAGACATCACTAGCTTTCATCCAAGGCCATTGTTGTCACGGAGTATGTGGACATCAAGTCAAATCAGAAAGGATGGCTGAGCTCGAACCATCGACGAAGCAAGGAAAGAGCAAGTGGAGGCACCCCAGGCAATGTCTGGGCCATGGGCAGTGCACCTAGAATTTATTTGCTTTTTTAAATGGGCCTCCTCCTGTCTTTAAATGCTAGCAGCTAGAGGGAGTTTAAAGGATCTCTGAAAGGTTTATTTTGGGGTGGGTTTGAAAGCTTCCCTCTCTTGCTCTGTTTTTCTTTTTAGACAGCTTTGCACAAGGGGCAAGTCTCCTGCCAAAAGGCCTCGTAATGCCCCTCTTCGGGGACTGAATTTATCCGCTCAGCTGTCCCTTGTAAATTTATTCCTGTGTGAAATTTTTCCCAAACCATTCATTCCTCCGCTTAGCTCAGGCAACTGGAATGCAGAAAAAATACATTTTTTCTTTTTTCAAGAATGTGCCTTTTGTGTGCCGGGAGGGACTGAGCTAAGGAGAAAAGAAAACAATCAAATGTGTGTGGACACATATACATGCTTACACACACACTGCCACGAACAGTCCCATCAAGGTCTGGGGGTGGCCCCAGGCAGGCCAGCAGCGAGTATGTGTGTAGTGGGCTGCGAGTCCTCAGCCCGGGACATGGCCAGAGAAACACCTCACTGGCTGTTTCCATGGCAACATCACAGTCTCACTGGAATGGAAAGCTGCTGTGGTGGGTTAGAGCCAGGATGAGGCTTTCCGCCTGCACGTGTGCAGAACGAGGGCCTGTGGAGAGGAGGAGGGCGCTGGGAACTTTGACTTGATTTTTCCTTGAGCAATTATGGTCTCTGAGAGGCAGGTGAGGGCTGTGGAAGGGACTTGAAGATGACATATGCTCTTAAAGAATTTGAGTTGCCTTAGGGACAGAGAGCGTTTTCCTGCAAGGCATGCCGGGAAACAGGGAAAGGAACGTTGGTGTACCAGGCAGGTGAGCCCACTGACTGCCCACCGTAGTGCCTCCTCCCACGACGCCCCAGTATCTAGAATGGTGTGCAACCCCACAGCGATGGCCAAAGAGTCACGGACAGCATTTGGCTCCCTTTGCTGTCATGGAGTGGAGCAAAGAGAGGCTCAGGATGGTGTAAGAGCAGAGATTAGAAGTCTGGGTGCCTTGCTGTCTGGTGTCTGGCAGCAGTCAGAGCAGGCAGATGCACACAGCACCCCCGGTTCAGGGTCCTCGTCTACGTCAGCAGCACTCTGTGAAGGCTTCTGCCCAGAGGGGCAGGAGGAGCACCAGAGCCCCTACCCCTGCCTCATCTTCTCTTAACAGCCAGCCGGCAACCGCGAGAATCAGTGAGCTTACAACCATCGTTTTCTGCTGGTAGAATAGACATGTGTTTGGGGTATGACTGTTCATTTACCCCTATTGCACAAGAAGATGATTTGGGGAGGTCAAGATGTTCTGATTTCTCTCATATTTTCAAGGACCAGCCCCAGGCCTGGTAGCCCAGGCTAGTGTGCGTGGTTGTGGTTTTAGGGAAGGAATTCTTCTTTCCTTGTGAGTTGGGTTGACAGGGCCCAGCTGACTTCATACTATGCTCAAGAAGATGCAAAAAAAAAAAAAAAAAAAGAAGAGATGGAGGGTGAAACCTCAGTGTTTAGTAAATCAGCCAACTGATAGGGAAGAGGCAGCAGACTGGAGAAGCAATCAGAGGGGGGCATATCAAGGCTTCTCAAGCCTCAGTGGCATGAGAATTTGAGGGCTAGTTAAGAGGTCAGCCGAAGTGCAGTGGTGAGGTTCTGCCTTTCTAATGAGCGCTTGGACGATGCTGATGCCAATGCCATGGATCCATTGATCACCCCTGTAGGAGCCAGGGAGTATTTTTTTTGAATTTTATTTTAGTGGTACATTTTAGATATACATAATGATAACATTCATCATAGGGAATTTGTACCTGCACATGATATATCTTGCTGCTGCTTTTTTTCCCATTCCCCTCCCCTCCCGTCAATCCCTCCTCCCTCCTTATTTACAAAAGCTTTGTTTCCATTTTTTCCTTCTATTCTTTTTTTTTGTGTCCCGCCATTCCTTCACCCTCCCCCTCCCTTGTTCCCCTTCTCACTTGAACAATTTCTTCCCTTTCGCAATATAGTACATTTTAGTCCTTATTTACACTTTCAGCTTCTCACACCAGAGAAACAATGTGGTATTTAAACATGTGTCTGATTTATTTCGCTTAAGAGTATGGTCTCAAGATGCATTCATTTACCTAGAAATGTCTCAAGCTTATTGTTCTTTATGGCAGAGTAGTACTCCACTATATTTAAAAAAAACACACACACATTTTCTTCATCCATTCCACTGCTGATGGGCATTTGGGCTGTTTCCAAAATTTAGCTATTACAGACTGTGTGGCTATAACATGGGTATACATATATCGCTGTGGTATGATGCTTTTAATTCTTTTGGGAAGATACCAAGAAGAGGAATAGCTGGGTCAAATGGAATCTCTAATCCTAGTTCCCTGAGGAATCTCCACACTGATTTCCACAGTGGTTGTTCCAGTCTACATTCCTACCAACAGTGGAGAAGGGTTCTTTTTACCCCACAGCCCCTCTAGCATTTGTTATTGGCTGATTTATTGATAATGGCCATTCTTTCTGGAGTGAGACAGAATCTTAGTGTTGTTTTAATTTGCATCTCATGAATGACCAGTGATGTTGAACACTTTTTCATATATTTACCTGCCATTTGTAATTCTTCATCTGAGAAGTGTCTGTTAATTTCAGCTGCCCATTTTTGGATTGGGTTTTCAAATTTGGGGGTGTCTAATTTTTTTCAGCCAGGGACTATTTTTTAGAGATAGGGTTCCACTAAATTGCCCAGGCTGACCTCAAACTTGTGATCCTCCGACTTCCACCTCACAGATGCTGGGATTATAGGTGTGCACCACTCTCCCGAGCTGAGCTAGCGTGTTCTGTGCAAAGGAAATTGAAAAATATTCTCATCTAACCTTCCTACAACTGTCCGTGGGCAGGGTGGTAGTTTCTCTCTTGTAAAGCTGTCTTTTCTGGTCTTGTCCTTCCACAGACACCAAGCAGCCCAAGCAGTTGTCAGGGTCACTGTGCATCCCCAGAATGGAGAGAAAAGGGCAACAGCTGTTTGCTTCTGGAATTGCAATATTGCTAACTAACAGCTCAGAACACTTGACGTCAGTGGGACCTGGACCGGAATCCTGGCTTGCACACTTACGTAGCTATGCTAATTTGGAAGAGTTACCTGTCCTGTGACCCTAGTTTCCTCAACTGTGTATACTAAATACAATAACATATGTGAGGCACTTAGTTACTATTAACTATTGCCATTATTTATTGTGAAATAATCGATAACTTCTCAGGAGTCATGAGCTGGCGACTCCAGGGCAGAATCTGCCCTTTCCAGACCTGGGTTTTGTTTGACTTGTACAATGTTTTAAATAACGATGAATTAGTTGCTAACATCTTCAAGTTGGGAAATTTCACACAGAATCTGAATTTGGGGCTCATATCAAGAACCCTTTAGTTCTGGCAAACCTGATTTTGTGCATGGTAACATTCACTGTATGGTGGGGCGGGCGACTTTCTGTGGGGTCTGGACCACCCCTTCACTGTCCCCTAGGCCTCCGTCCCTGTGCCACACGTCTTTGACGTCCCACCCTTCCAGGCTCCTTTCAGGCTCTCGGCTTCTGATTATTTCAGCTGATGAAAGCACGGTGAAGACTTCTGGAACTTAGCAAGTCAATTCAAGGATCACCTTCCAATAATGTGTCTATTGCTTAGATGGAAGAAATCTGGCGGCTTCTTCGAGATCCAGCAGAGCAGCTACCTGGGTTGCTCTCAGCAGTACCGCTGTGGGCCAGGACCTGCTGGCTCTCTTAGAAAGCCTCCCTCCCCTCTGTCCGCTGCTGACCGCTGGGACTCTCAGCAGCACGACTTCCTTGTTCTCTCTCTGAAGTACAAGATGCTCCTGACGTTGGCCTTGAAATTCGTAGGTGCTTCTTGGGACCCAGCTCTGACATCCAGGTGATTAATGAATGTCAGCAGTCTTTCTTTGGATTCAAGCTTTTCTGAGTCTCCAGAGCTGCCTGGGCCTAGCGCCCAAGAACTTTGCTCTTTAACAGCGAGGCTAGACATATGCTACTGGCTGGGACCCAAAGGCACTCCTGGTGTCTGTGTGGGAAGCGCCCCATGGGAGGACATACCCCTTTCCCCCCTCTTCTAGCATTCTCCCCGGTTTTTTTATTTTTTTGTGCATTGGAGGTGGAACCACAGCACAGGGAGGAGTAGGCGCTGCCTGCAGTTGGAATCCCTGGGCCTTTGGTTCTCTTGGCTGCAGGCCGTGCTGCGGACCGGTGGCTTCACGAATGCTCTGAGCCTGCTCCCACCTTCCCTGGATGGGTCTTGTGAGGTCAGTGAGCTGTGGGAGGTGCTGGGTCTAGGTGTGGCTGAGTTCTCAGAGTGGAGCTCTAAGAGGGACCCCTCGCCTGCGGCTGCCGGTGAATATTTCTTGGATCCACAGTGAATGACACTGTGTGAGTTCTGTCTCTCTGTCTGTCCACCACTCTGGGGACAGATGTTTCTCTGCAGACTGGTGGTCTTCTGGACAGTAGGAGTGGGGAGTCTGTTGCTGGGAGATGTGATTCTGATGATCCTCTACTTTTGTGTTAAATTCTCCAACTTTGGAGCCAAATGCACCATGAGTTCTGGTTTCAGAGGGACGTGTGTGGAGGTAAGTGACGTGTTGAAAGAGCTTTGAAATTCCTGCCATCCCCTCTAGACTGTGGGTGAGCTGAGTCACAGGGGCTTCTCCTGTGGATGATGCCTCTGTGTGAGAAACTAGCTTCCTGTATTTAAGCTCCTTCTGCCCACCCCAGAGGGGAGCATGGCACAGCCCACACTTACCTTTCATTGTCTCCAAGTTTCATAGCATTAAGATGTTCATTCAGGTGCTCACTGAGGTAAAATCAATGAATTTGCTTGCTCTAGAAGTTGGGTTTAGTGATTCCGCATGTCTGGATAAGAGTGCATTGTTCTGTGATTATCCAGCTGTTTGGCTTGGTGTAGACAGGTTATTCAGAGGACCAAAAGGGATCCTTGACCTTGGAGGCTGGAGGCTGACATGTGAGGAGCCTGCTCAGGCTCTCCCACATCTCCCATGGGCATGAGAAACTGGGAGAAGGGAAGGCTTAGGCGGTTGGTAGCAAACCTTTTAGAGTTTTCAGTGATAACAGACAGCTTGCTGTGGCACACGTGCCATGGGTTCGCCACTGCTGGCTCAGAGCCCATCTCTGCCCTGTCCCCGAAGAGTGCAGGCGCCACCATACCATGTGTGTGGAGTTTTTCACCACCAATCCTGCGCCAGGATCACCTGGGAACTTTGGCAATACAGTTGCCATCCATAGCCACAGAGCCAGAACTCTGATCACGAGCCAGAAACAGAGAGGACACTTTTAACAGGCACACATGTGACTCTGAGCTTAAAAACCACCAGACTTGTGATGCAGACTTGAGAAACTCATGCACAGAAGGTTGCTCATTGCTTAGTTTAAAACTCTCTTAAACAAAACAAAACAAAACAAAACACCTCTCTTTACTAGCGCCTCAGCTCAGAGTGGAGACATTCCAGGAAGGCACATGCCGAGCCCTGGGGGGGACGGGACGTGGCCTTCGTAATCTCCTCATGGTCTTCCCTACCCATAAGGGCAGGTGAGCGAGTAAGGGGCTTATTACCTGGGACGCCTGCTGTTAGGGAGCTTCCCTGCCCCCTTTGCCTGTCCAGTTCACATTGTTTTAAAGGCTTGACCTGAATGTGCCTTGACTCCAGGTGGAACACATTTTCACTTAAAACCATCAAATATTGGCTCTGAAGGGAATTTAGAGATCTATTCCAGAGCCCCCTTTTTTAATAAATGGAGAATTATAGGCTAGAAACAGACAAAAATGGCATAACGATAAATTCCTCAATCTACATCCAAGGGGCGTCATGGAGTGAGGCAGGGGGAGGAGGCACAGAGCAATCAACTAGAACAAGACCCTTTTCACCCAGCCCCTTATTGACTGGGCAGAAACGACATCCAGTTTCCTGAGAATCCCTGCAAGGGGTGGGGGTCTCACCAGGTAGGGCTGCAAAATTTCCTGTCTTCTCCAAGCTTCTTTGCCAGCTCATCGGGGGCAGCTTGCCAAGCCCCACCCTGCCTATGCAGGAAACTTCTGGGCCCTTCTACCTTTGATTAGCATGTAGTATAATTTATTCTGTAAATGCTCATTGCCACTTAGGTGCCAAGCTCTCCGCTAGGCTCTGGTATGTATCACTAGCAGGAGAGACGGGAGCTACCCTCATGGAGCTGGCCATCAAATTCTAAGCTTATTAAACTCGGTTTCTGCATTTTAATTGTTTTGGTTCTGCTTTAAGAGAAAATTTTGGTGCAATGGGAGGGGGCAAAGGAGTCATGTTTCATGTGAGATTTGAAGGAGAAAGGAATCTTCTTGAGAGAGGTGGGACAAAGAACAGCTCATGTGAGGGCCCTGAACCGGCAGTGAATTTGGAGAAACAGCTTATAGTACTTGAGGACTGAGGGCTCCTTACAGGAGACCCCATGAGAAGTATGGAATGTGCGAGGAAATGTTAGCATTTCCTGGAGTCACTTCAGCAGAGTATGGCGCCACGGCATGTCTTGTGTGAGTACAGCTCACAATAGGAGCATATGAACAGTGACTATGTGCATTAGTGAGGGAATGATTTTCCGGGTGGTTGTTTTCCTTCTTAGATTAAACGTTTTAAAATTCAGTTTAACACACAGCGATTGGTATAACACCAAATGCATGTGTCTTAAGCACTCAGGCGGAGGAGTTTTGCTATAGATTTCTGTGGCCAGTTTTATTGGGTTCTGGCTTTGTGATTCAAGCACTTTCTTCTCTCTGCCCGTGTCCCAGACTGGACTGTGACCTCTCAGGCCTTGGGAAGTGGGCTCGAATCCACTGCGGTCCAAGTGAGCTGGGCAAAGAGCTTGTGGCAGGAGCATGAGAGGCCTTCTGCCACCTGTCGTTGATCCAGCACTGTTACCTGCAAACTGATGCTGCGGTATCCTCCACACCCTCCCTGCCACTGGACATCCTGTGGAACGAAGGAGATGGAGCTTCCAGTAGTGGCTGCCTGAGCTCCTAGTCCAATTCGGATGGAAGTTCTGTGGAAGAGAAAAGGGCTAAAGCAGGCCTGGAAGTCTGCAATCTCAGCAGGAAGCTGAGGCAGGAGGATCCCAAATTCAAGCCCAGCCTAGGGCAACTTAATGACTTTGCAAGACCCTGTCTCAAAGTAAAAACTAAAACAGGGCTGGGGATGTAGCTCAGTGCGAGGGTTCTGGGTTCAATCCCTCAAAAAAGAAAGAAAGAAAGAAAAAGAATTAAAAAAGAGGGCCTCGAATGCTCTGGGTGGAGCGGAACTCTGGCCTGGGCAAAGGGACGAGTTGAGGACCTGAAGCTGGCACAGGTTGGAGCACACTGGTGACACATGAGTCAAGGCTCAGCGCGGGCAGGAGGTGCCTGGGTGTTCCTCAGTCAGTGCCGGTGAATTCCTTTGATGGGCTTTCTGTGGAAGTGGCTGCTCTGCCGTCCTATAGGGCTGGGGTAGCTTATAGTTTTTTGTTTAGTAGAGATGCAAATAATTTTTTTCCTGTGCCCCCCCCCAAAAAAAGTCCACAAATCTTATGGTTTATGGCCCTAGAAAACATTAACTGATTTAGTTTTTGACCTGGTGATTTTAACCTAACTTTTCTTAATTAAATCGTCCTATAAAAACAAACTTTCGTTGCAAGCAGTTTTAGTATCTTAGTGCACCCTTTATTAATATACTGGATGAAATCTAACCTAGGTTCACGTCATACAGTCATGTGCTACACAATGACATTTGGTCATGGATAGAACAAATAAGAAGAACCCCATATAGCCAAGGTGTGGAGTAGGCTACGCCGTCTACTTGGTGTAAGTACACTCTGATATTCACATAACGACAAAGACATTTCTCAGAACGTATCTCTGTTGTGAAGTGAACTGTGACTGAATTATTTGCCCAAGAGTCAACTTCTTTGGAAATTACCTTTGTGCCATCCCTTCCTCTGGAAAGATGTGGTTTCCTATCCTCACCTCTTTCCCTTGGGGTAGATCAGAGGGCAGCAGAGACCCGCACCCTTTCGGGATGCCCCCTGAGGTCCCCATCTTGTCCGGCAGTTAGATTCCTGGGCCAGCCGGGCTTGGATCAGTGTGTGCCAGGGGCCAGGGTGTGTGTGGCGGGAGGTGGTATTCGAAGAGTGGTAGTGGGGATGCAAATTTACAGCATGCACAGCCTTTCGTTTTCCATTTGCCAAGTTGTTCCAAGGCTCAGGGCTGCCAACTTATGAGCCAGTGACTCACACTGAATGGAAACACTTGTACCACAGTGCGCAGCTTCTTTCCACCCCTGACTGGGCTGCAGTGACCCAACCGACTTGGCACTTTCTTTTACCCCTGTGAGTGTATCCATGGGAACATGGAGGCTCCCTCCTCTGGGCTTTCCTGAAATATTACCTAGCTGGGCCAAGTTGCCAGGTGGGATGTAAGGCAAACAAAGGTGGCTCTTGAAGCCCCAGGAGCTAACCTTAAATCTTGACATGCCTGGGGTGTGAAAAGGTCTGAGGGACAGCCAAGTCGAGGTGAGGCAGTAAAAGCCTGCTGCTTGTCAGGAAAGTAGCAGAGCCTAGCTCTACATGAGCAATTTACTGGCCTCGGGCAGCCTGCAGCTGCATAATTGCCCTGTAAAATGGCAGAGAAATGCAGTCCATGAGGAGGCAGATCTCTGGGGAGATGGGAGTCATCCTGCATCTGGTAGGGTCTTGTGGAGAGGGCAGGCTTTGGGTGGTTTGGAAGAAGCCATGTTCTTTTTCTGGCTGGCAGCAGGGAGCAGAGAGGGCCTAACCTCGTTCCCCATTGTCTGGGGCTCAGCTGGTATATTTGTTTTGGCCTCAATTTACTCTGTTGGGATAGTATGGAAAGCCCAAACTTTGCTCCTGGTAAAGTACTGTCTCACACACACAGCTCAGGTAATGTTCAGTTTTATGAAGCAGACGTTATTATTATTATCATCATCACAGAAAGGAGTCTCAGAGAGGTTAAGCTATTAGTCCGAGGTCACACAGCTGGCAAAGGGCAGAGATGAAACGTGGAACCTGATTTCTTTGCCCTCCCAAGCACTTCACTGCCATGTTATACTCGCCCTGCCAGGTAAGACTGGAAAGATTTTAATAATAGGATGGAGGGACTGCCAAGCTTTTCCTTCTGGCACAATCGATTCTGTGGTGAGACTGTGAGCTTAATGAGAACAAACACCCAGGCCTTCCACCCCTTTCTGTGCCCCGTAGACTCCAGAGTGCTAGGCATGTAAGAGGTGGACAGACAGCATATTGCTGCTGTGGACCTTCATTAGGATGGATGGAGTTCTGTTATGTGTTTGGAACAAAGCCGTCATCTCAGGAGGCTCCATAATGCTCAAAACAGCTTTAGAGAGTCTCCTTGGAAATTGCTTTCTGAGCCCCAGGCACAGAACTGTGTGCAGATCTCCTCAGTCATGGCAAGCTTTAGTCCTCCGAGGGTAGCTTGGAATGCTACAGAAATCCAAAGGCAGTACAGAGCCAGCTTTGGTGAGGGAGGCGAATTGTCAATTTCACGTTTTCCTTTTTGTTCAAAAACAAGCTGGCTGTAGCACCAAGGCTGCCATACAATCTCAGGCAGCCTGTGGACAGTGCTATGCTGGAGAGGTTCTACCGAGGTTTTGAGCAGAGGTGCTGCCGTTTTTGACCCTTGTCTACCTCACCAGCTTCACCTCACACCGCTTTCTTTCATCCTGTGCCTGTCCCTGCCTCAGCCTTCCCTGTCTAGCCTAAACTCGATGGCATTTCCACGGCTTAACCTTCAGGCCCATTATTCCTCACACGATACCCTGACTTTTTCCTTCACAGCTGGAGGACAGACAAATCCTAGATGAGGGATGGCATTTAGAGCTTTTAATGATACAAACGGCCCCACTGCGGCACATAGATTTGCCACCACCGTACCTAGATGCTTTACTGGTCCAACCCTCAGTTCCAAGGCCACTCTGAGAGCTCCATGGAAAAGAGGCACCTCTTCACTTTTGACCACCACTCTGCCCTGAACATCTAGCATAGTAGAAACTATGATTGAATGTGTCCCCCAGAAGTTCCTATTTTAGAAATTTAATCGCCACATTCGCATGTTATTACTGCTTGGAAGTGGGGCCTTTGGAAGGCAATTAGAATTAGATTCAGTCTTCAGGGTGGGGCCCTTATGATGGTGTTTGCGGTTTTCTCTATCTCCCCATGTGACTCTCTCTACCATATTATGGTACAGTGTAGCATGAAGGGTCTCACCAGGTGCTGGTGCCATGCTATGGGCCTCTCTGAGCCGAGTAAAGTTCTTTATAAATTATTCGGTCTCAGATATTTTTTTGTGGCAGCAGAGTGTGGGCTAAAACAGTAGACAGTATGTGTTTTCACTCGGTAAATGTATTTGGAAGCTTAAATAAAGAGCAGAATCCAAGTCACAATTTACCAAACCAAACTGTTTCATGGCCTCTCTTTGGGGATCGTCTTCCTCTCCCAAGTCTCTTTTGGGCTCCCCCAGAAGCCTTCACTCTGTGCCCCACCTCACCTTACCACTTCCTTTGATTCATTTCAAAGATTCCCACCCCCCTTTCTTGTTTCTCCTCGACTTCTGTTTTCAGCTGGACCTTCTTTTCATACCAAGAAGAAACTATGAAGTTATCTTCACTTTCTTCTTCCATGTTCAATCAAAAGAAATTAATTCTGCCTCTGAATGTTCCTTGCATTTTCAGTATCCTCTCTACGCTGAGGAGAAAATTCCGGGGGAGGCCTTCATTCTTGCCAGTTGTATAACTAGAGCATCCCCAGAATTTGCCCTGGCCACATCTGCAGCTGTCAAATTTCCCATCAGACTTGCAAGTTCCCCTAAAAACTGCTGAGTGCCTGAGGCCCTTGCCCTCCGTTGTTCCTAGCTCTACTCGCCGCTACATCCCTTGCCGTTTTCGCCAGTTATTCTCAAAGTGTGCTCCTTTGACCAACAGTATCAGCACCACCTAGAGCTTGTTAAATATGCAGATTTTGGGTCCCACCCTAGACCTCCTGAATGAGGAATTCTAGGATGGTGCTCTTTCCTCAAATTCCTGTTCATTATTTAATGTCCTTTCCAAACATTAGTTCTCTATGAGGTTTTCCTGGAGTGTCCCAGCGATTCAATCCCAAAGAATCGTTCTTACCTTTGAGTTCTCACTGGCACTGCTTCTTGGACTATTTGGATGTTTTTCCTCTGTCTTGTTTAGATGTTTGTCTTCCTCACTGGACTGTGAACTCTCTGGGAACAACACCTAAAATGCTTCACCCCAGTAGCCACAGCCTTCCACATAGCGACTATTTGCTGAATTGATGTGGGCCAACATCCTGTGCAGGAGCATTAGGAGCAAAGGGTGAGGTCAGTCCCAGAGAGGGAATCCAGCCAGCGATGCTCAGCAAACCCAGGCACATAACCTGGCAAAGCAAATATGGGTTGACTACTAAATCCTCAATTAAAAAAAGAAACAAAGGCCCGTTGCTTTTGTATCTGCTGGGTTGGCCACTGTGGTACTGACGCACTCATAAAAGAATATTTACGGTTGCGGGCCCTTAACTAACTTTTGGCCCTTTATTGCTCTCTGTTTATTGTGGACTGGATTTTATCCCCTCGTATGTCGAAGCCCTAACTTCCAATGTGACGGTATTTGGAGATAGGAGCTTTAAATAAAGTTACATGAGACCCTCAGTCTGAGACTCCGATCCAAATGACAGGAAGAGGTATCCGGTGCATGGAGCAAAGGCCGTGTGAGGACAGTAAGAAGCTGGCCATCTGCAGGCCTGGAAGAGGGGCATTGGGAGAAACAGATCCTGCTGGCATTTGGGTCTTAGACGTCTAGCTTCCAGAACTGAGGAGGAATAAATCTCTGTTGTTTAAGCCCCCAGTCTGGGATGTGTTCTTATGCCTGCCCAAAGACACTAATACTTTGCTGCTCTCCCTTTTGCTCCGTCCTTTTCTTTTCCCTGTTTCCACCTACTCAATCTCCATCTTGCATTCTTTTCATTCTTTGTTAAAACAAAAAGAGGCAAAAATGATTCTAAAAGGTTAAATTTGATCTGGTAACTGTAGTTCAGAAATTTAGTGGAAGCTCAGGATTTGTACACCGAAAGGTTTGGTTTCCATGGCAACAAATCTTTCATTAGAAATCATGTTTTTAGACTTGTATTCCATTAGAGCTCTTAAAATACATATGCTTATAAATATACATATATGCTTATAATTACATGTCATTTGGTTAGTCTTACGGGCCCACCCTTCCTGATCTAATTCTGGAATTTCACTCAGTTCTTATGTGACTGCAGACTAAATGATTAAAGAATTTAAATGCATCCAACCCTCCCTGACTCAATTTAGGGGCCTGTTTCCCATTCTGTCTCTTGTGTCCTCCCTCCACCCTGACACTTCGAGTCCCAGAAAATGCCTCAGAAGAGAAAGCCTTTGCTATGCTTCGAATTCAACTATTTCAATTATCTCTAGAACAGATACTGCCTGTTGTAGAAATGGGAAAAATATGAGGACAGATGCAATAAAAATATAAAATCTTAGACTGAAGAAGAAGTACAACCTAAATGAAAGTTATTTTTCAAGTTTTTTAATTGATAATTGTATCCCTGCGTGGGCTGGGGAGGGAGACTGCATACTGGCTTACTAAAGCAGCATAGCAAACAAACAGTGATGAGACTAATGACGATAGTTTTTAAAAATTCATCTTGTATAATTTTGTCAAGTACAGATGATGTCTATGAAAGTTCTGAGATATTGATGTTACAACTTTACAGGTGAAGAAAATGGAAGATCAGAGGAGATACCAATGTCCCACATAATTGGTAAATGGAATGGCCAGAAAATGGATATCTTACTCCAACTCTAATACATCTTTCTCTGGTACCTGAAAGGGCTTTGGTATCCTCTTTCTCATTCTCTGTTTCCTTGCCTGCTGGGATGCCAATTTCATGATGGTTAGACCCTTCGTATTTTACATTTCTTTTATAATCTGCCACTTTTTCATTCAATCTGCCATCCAATACGTATACTTTTCTCTTTTGGCATAGCTTCGCGTTTAGTGACTTGGCTTCTGCCACGTCCAGTCTTCTCTTAGACCCATAGGTGAAGTCTTACTTTCCAGTGCTACAGTTCTAGAATATCCATTTCCTTCTCTTAAAACTAGATTTCAGTCCTCTTTTGAAATTCTTTATCTTTCCATTCATCTTGTTTACCCATCATTTTTGTTTTCTTTTAAATATGTATAGTGGTTATTTTCAGAGTCCTACTCTGCCAACTCCAACTCCTGGATGTTTTGTGAATCTGCCATATTGTGTTTTCCTCATTATGATTAGTCACAGTTTCTTACTTCTGCTTAGTTTAATTACTGGTCATTATTTGCCAGATTATATATATAAAAGAACTATAGAGACAAAGGTGATGTTCTTTCCCCCCAGAGGAACCTGCCCGTTCTTCACGCGGGCAGAGCGTAAGGAACTAATCTTTGCAGCCCTGTGAGTTAGGAAACCGGCCACACCGAGGTGATAGTTAGACTCAGCTTACTCTGGTTTTAGCTGACTCCCGGGTGAGAGCTGGTGTGTGTATTTCGCAGGTCCCTTTTTCTGGTGTTACTTGGACTTTGGCTCCTAAGAAATGAGAGATCAGGGGTGTGCTAGCTTTCCATCACTGACAAAATAACTGAAACAATCAATTTAAAAGGAAGGAAGGTTGATTGTGGATGGTGGTTTCAGTCCGTGGTGCCTGGGCCTGTTGCTTTGCACCTCTGGCAGCACGTGGCAGAAGACACTTGTTTACCTCGTGGTGGCTGGGAAGCAAGACAAGAAAGAGAACAGGGGCTGTGGGCCTAACACGCCTTCAAGGGAATGCCACTGATGACCTCACCTCCCTCCAGGCCACACGTCTTAAAGGTTCCACACCTCCCAGGGTGCCACCAGCTAGGGACCAGACCTTCAGCACATGAGCCTTTAAAGGTCCAAACTGCAGCAGGGGGAGGGGTGTTGACTCTGTGCTGTTGGCCCAGCCCCCTTTCTGGCTAAGTCTCCCGAGGTCCTATTGCATCTTCGTCACCTCTGCCCCCAAAGTCGAACTCTTTGACCTCTACGACATCCAAACTGTTCTGCCAGGAAGTCTGCTGGATACGGTTGTAAGACCTTTTGTCTAGTGTGACTTCAGCTCCTGGGAAACTGATCTGTGGGAGATGTCACTTTTCCAAGCCCTCTGGTGTCCTGTGCGACCTGGATGTAAAATCTGTCCCACGTGGAATGCCACCAGTGAGTCAAGTGTCCATCTAAATTCCATTCTATTTCCCTTCTTCTCTGCACACAGCAGACCCATTCCTAAGGCAGGGCTCGGCATCTGCCCCTCGGGAAAAATCTGCCTGTACTCTCATCTCACTGTGCTCTTCTCCTGAAAAATATTCATTCTTTTTGTCCTCTTTGCTCTATGATCCTTCATACTGTTTTTAAAAACATGGTTTTGTGATACATGTTTTCTCCCACAGCTGCTGCAGTGGGTGGAATGCTTTGCCACCACCTTCTAAATCCCAGCTGGAAGCAAAACTGTAAAAACTATGAATCTATTTTTTCATCAGTGGGAGCATACTGAGTCATATTCTTTTGCCAGTATTTATTATGAAAGTTTGCAAACATACAGGAAAGTTGAAAGACGTTTAGCATAAACGGCCCATACACCCAGTAGTGTGTTGGTAAGCTGGCTGTCTGGGAGAAGCATATTAAAAATGTTCTGATTTCTATCATTTACTGGTTTCTTTGGTGTGGATAGTCACTACTGCCAGTTTCAAGCTACCAATGTGAGTTGAGGAAAATCTCTTCAAAATTAGCTGTTACAGGCCTGTCTGGGTAAACTCAGGCCCATCATAGCATAGATATTGCTATTCGTGTTTTAGTACACTTGTGGGATCACACGTATCCAGCCTTCTACCCAGCTCACTCCACCTTATCATACATCCCAGTGTGAGCTGAAGATGGGAGCATATTCTCTCTCCTTCAGCATAAAATTAGCTGGAGCTCACTATTCAGAGTGTTTTCTTCTGATACAAAATGAAATTTCAGTCTTAATTATACATTTGTTAAGTTTCAACAAATTTGTACACCTGTGCAATCCATCCCATATCAAGATATAGAAATATAACATCACTCCAGAAATTTCCCTTCAAGTTTGGCTAACTAAAACTTTCAGCTTTTTTGGACATGAGTGGTCACTAAACCAAGCCTCCTTCATTGTATTTCACCGTTAGACCTTACACACACAGCTTAATACTGGTTCCGACTTATGCTCACCAGCATATATGATCAGAAATTTTCTGACACGGCTTTGAAAGTAGATGTAATATGTTAGTCTGAGAGCTGCAGTGTCTGATATGTACCTCCACATGGAGTCACACCCCGAAAGGACCACAGACGCCAAACACAGACCAAGCCACAGTCTCTCGTCTCTTCCCTTCTGCTTCCCTTCAGCTCCAGCATCCACATGGAATCTATGTGAATCATTCTGATAATAATCCCATGACATAGTTGTCATTTCAAAGAACAGGGCTTTCCCACCTCCCACCCCTGGCCGGTTCTGAGCACATTCCACTTGACAATATGTGCATTTGGCTTGCACCTGTCATAACTCAAGGAAAATAGCAGTCAACAGTGAAAAACTAAATCCAGAAAAACTCCATGAAAAGGAAGAAAACAATCCTTTGCCTTCAGTTATGAGGCAGGACATTTTAGACTGAAGTAGGAAGAAATACTGGACTGTATTTCAAACTGTAAACCACAAAGCTGTATTCCAGACGAAGAAAGCAAATTTGAAGACCAAATAAAAATCTTCTGCCTAAACAGCCAAAATCAAAACATTTTCAAAAATAATTTGATATATTTGTGATATTAACCATGACAGTGATTGGGACCTGATGCTTGCCTTTTATTATTTGAGAACTGCTAATTTCATAATATCTTACACACGTATCATCATTTATGAAGTTTTTCTTCTGAAGTTTTCAGAAGTTTTTTGCCAGACCTGGTAAGATTGGATGGATGTTATGAGAAGACAGATTTCTTTTCCCATTAGAGCTGTGTAATAATTAAATGGGTAATTGCTAGAAGCATCCAGATTTTATGACTTCATGACCACACAACTCTCCAGTGACCAAATTTTCCAAACTGATTTTAGATCATTCCTTTGAAAAAAGATGATAACCAGAAACAATAGACTGTTTAGGACTTTGTTATTCAGCTCATTTTACAAATGTATGTATTTATGTATTTTCTTCTGGTCTCTTTTTTGCACATTTACAGATTTGATGCCTGGAGAAGAATTTGTGATAGTTTATTTAACCATCTTCCTACTATTTAACATTTTTAGCATTTCCAAATTTTCCATATAACAAATTGTTGCCAACAAGCCATAGCAAGCCATAGAAGGCTTTCTCTGTATGTTGGGTTATTATTTAAACATAGATCAGGGGGTATAAACATTTCTAATACCCTTGAGTAATATTATAAAATCCGCTTCCAAAAAGATTGTATCAATTTTCAAGCCTATTAAAAATCAGGGTGTTCATTTCACTGCACCTTTACCAACATCAAATGACAGTAACATATTGAACACTTCAAACTGTGGCAGTCTATGAAGAATCAGCTGGACATATTTCCATATCAGCTTAGTGAAATTTATAAAAGAGGCCTTGATCTATAGGGAAGTACTTTAAGGTCTTATCTAATCTTCTGTAATTATATTTATAATTGATTTTAATTATGGTACAGCTAGTTACATCAGGATTAGTTTTATGATAAAGCAATTATTTCCCTGTAAGTATTACTATAAGTATATAGGAGAAGACTCAATTTTCCATGTGATACATATTGGTATAATTTGTCTTTCAGGATTTTGGAAGACTAAATTTGGCATACTTACAATGAATTCATTTAAACTGCAAACTAATTTGTTGTTTTACATATATTTGTGTGTATGCACATATCTAATACAAATGACTACTTAAATAGTGGTCTGCCATAACAAAATAACATGTCCTGGGTGGCTTGCACAACCAACACTTATTTTCTTATAGTTCAGCTAAAGTCTAAGATTGGAGTGCCAGCCTGGTTGATTTCTGACGAGGACTCTTCTGGCTTGCAGATGACAGACTTCCTATTATCTATCTTTTATTTTGCTCTTCATTTATATTTTGGGTTTCTCATATAAGAGAAACCATGAGCTATTTTTGTGTCTGATTTATTTCACTTAACGTTATGATCTAAAGGTGCATCCATTTTCCTACAAATAGCTCAAGTTTATCTTTCTTTATGGTAGAGTAGTATACTAGTCCATTGTGTATAAAGACCACATTTTCTTTATCCATTCGTCTGTTGATGGACATATAGTCTGCTTCCAAGTATTGAATTTGCTTTGTTTTCAGTTTTATGCTTTGGTCTCCAGAGTCTTTCTCTGACCTCTCCTCCAATTTCTCTCTGGGCCACCAGGTAAAATGCAAACTCTCCAAACAAAAAGTGATAAACAGTGCTAGAATTCTCTGAGGATTTGCCCCTCTGCCCAGTCGCCTTCAGATTGAAGACCAGTACTAAAATCTCTCAGATTATCTATTACTCCCCGGCTGGTCGTCCCAATATTTAGTGCTGAAAACAACAGGAGTCATTTTATTATCTGCCATGGATTTTATGGATCAGGGCTTTGGGAAGGGGTTGGCTACGTGATTTTGGCTTGAGGTCTCCCATATGCTATAATCAGATGGTGACTGACACCGGAACAAAAGAGGACTGTCTGGAGCGGTGGGGAGCTCACGGGGCACCTCTTTCTCTCTGCGTGTAGCCTCAGAGTCTCTTGGCGTGGTCTCTCCGCACGGGCTGGGTCGCGCCTCCTCCCAGCATGGCCCTACCCCGGCAGTCAGACCCTCTGTAGTACTCTAGCAGTGGCCGCATCTCGGGGTGGACGCGGCACCCCTTCCGGGACCGGCCTTTGAGGTCCTACAGAGGCTCTTCTTTGACATTTTATCAGTTTCAGGTGGGGCACGAGCAGACCTAGTTTCAAGGTTGGGAGAAGGAGTCCCTGACATTTCACAGCATGGCGGCAATGTTCGTGAAGAGTAAATGGTTTCGAGAGTCTGGGAGGAATGACCGTAGAGACTGGTCTTGTTCCTCCTGGATGTGAGATGTGAGAAGAGACTCGGTTACTGTCCTAGCACATGTGACGAACTACCATGTTCTTGCGCAGGCGTAGGTGTGTCCCGTCTGGCTTCAGAAGCGTGAGCAGATGTTTTAGGGCCTTGAATATCCCGGTGGAGAAACTTAGAAACTTCTGCGACTGATCATCTTTATTTCTCCCTGTTTTCAGCTTTATTGAGGAATAATTGGTAAATAAAAATTATATATGTATTGAAGGTGTATAACACGGTGTTTTGCTACATGTGTTGTAAAATATTACCCTAATCAAGCTAATTAATATTTCTGTTACCTTTGTGTACGTGTGATGTGAATACTTAGTATTCATTCTTTCAGTAAATCTTAAGTGTATAATACATTATTTTTAACCATAGTTACGATGCCATATGTTAAACCTTAGTTGATTGTTTTTATCTGTTTTATATGTTCTGCATACAACTTTTAAAAAAATACAAGTATTCTATCAATTAAAAATTATAAATTATATATATGTTTATATAACATCTTCCTCTAGAATTTCAAATTCTTAGATTCGATAAAATAAATGAATGTTAGAGAAGTAGTGTTGAATGTAGTAAAGGTTGGTCTGTTGTGAAAACAGGCCTGTGCCTCTCAAAGAGGAGTATCCATACCCTCGTGGACACATCATAGTGTGGTATTTGGAACCAGATGATACAGGACAAATACAGAGCACTTTCACCTCAAGACCATAATGTTAAGTGAAATAAATCAGACATGCAAGTTTAAATATCACACTGCTCCTCTTGTGTGAGAAATGAGTAAGTAAGGACAAAATGGAGGATAGATATTGGGAAATAGGGAAAACATGTTCAAATGGGAAGGGCAGTGGGGGGATGGGAAGGAAGGAAAAAAATTAAAAATAAAGAGAATGGAAAGGGATAAATGGAAACCAGACTTTTGCAAATAAAGAGGGGAAGAAAGGCTGCTGGGATGGGGAGGGGAATGGGAAAAAAAGAATTAAGACATATTATGTGTAGGTATAGAATTAAGTGTGATGAATGTGATCATTATGTATGGCGAATATGCGTTAATAAAAATAAATTAAAAAAATTCATAGTGCATCTTTACAATAAGAAATTTGGATTTTTTCCAGGGAAGTAATCAAAATTTTATTTTTGAAGTCACATGCAATATTCACATGTATTTTAAATTAGAAGCTCCAAGAGAATTTCCTAGGTGGCAATAGCTGATCAAGCAGCCCCCCTGGATTCCCCTCAGGTATTGTGTAGAAAAGTTTGTATCGACATAGTTAGGAAAGAGCCAGGTTCTTGGTTCAAATCCTGCCTCTGTCACTGGCTAGTAACTCTGGACTTAACCAACCTCTCGTACCTTATCTGTGAAATCAGGACAGTAGTGATTATCTTGCGAAGTGGTGCTAAGGACAAAAAGAATTCATTTTAATGCAGAAGATTCCCAATTAAAATGGTGAGACTTTCCATTTTTGGCTTTGTAGTAGAAACTGTACTGCAGATTTTGAATTTTGGCCTTTCCCCAGGATAGTGATGTGTAGCACAATAGTCCTGCGCCATATGGGACCGTGCCAGTCAGCTACGGCTCCTCATCAGCCCTGCGACCACAAGGGGAAGCAACCTGTACTTCACGGTGTGCTGTGTTGTTAGCGTATTAGCGTTTGTGGATACAGTGTTTTATGTTTTCACAACCCAAGCTAAGGAGGAGATAGACCCTTCCAGGGCACGCTGCCCAGTAACCTGTCTCCTCCGACTGCCGGCCATCTATTCCACCACCATGATCCAACCACCTTCCACACACATGAGGCTGTGGGGGCCATTTTAGATCTAAGCCAACATACTCGGCATTTTATTATGAAACAGGCTTCATGTTGGGGGACTTGGCCCACGTACATGCTAATGTTATTCTTCTGAGCGTTGTTTCAGGGAAGTGTGGCTAAGCTGTGGGGCTCCCTGGGTTAGGTGCATTAAATGCGTATTTGTGGGATTTTCAATTTACAATGAGTTTATGGGAACATAACTCCATTGCAAGTTGAGGTGCATTTAAACATGTAGGATGTAGCGTACTATCATGCAGCAAATACTAGTCAGGGAGTATTAAATAAAGAAGTGTGAGATATAAAGGCGGCTATATGGGAAGATAAAGAAGCACTTTGTAGAGGCAGGGAGCGATACGTTCTGTTGAAGGGACTGGTCGTGGGGTGGCCAGTGTTCTGCTCTGCCAAAGAATTCTAATAAGCTAAGACCGAAGCTCAGATTACCTTCCCGTTGGATGGTTTTGGACGGTCTCGTTCAGTTGCCAACTAACTCATTCCGCAAAAGGCTAACTAGTAAATATTTTAAAACTTGTGGGCCATTTTGTGCCACAACTATTCAAATTTACCTTTGTGGTATGAAAGCATCCATGGACTGTACATGTCTGAACCGTACATAAGTCATGGGCCAGACTGGGGCCACAAGCTGGAAATGAGGTAGTTACTAAGAGGGCTTACGGGCTGCAGGAAGTCAGGGGGGAAGACAGGTGGAACGGCCCCAGTACGATGCCACCGCTCTGTCTGGGGTGCACTTTCCTAGACTTTGAACTGTTCACCTGACCCGGGACTTGGAGCTCTGCATCCCCAGAGACACAGAGGGAATCTATATCAGAAATGGCAGGAGACAAGTAATTTGTTATTGTTGTTATATGTTTCATTACAGCATGCAAGGTCTTTGAAAAGAGCTGAGGTTTTTCTTTTCCTTCAAATCAGCTCCAAAGCCTTGGAACAATGCTGTCCATTCTGTGGAAGCTTATGGACCCTTGCTGACTGTCTTTATTTCTTCACCTGCAATAAGATCTCCCCAGGCCCATATGGAAATGTAAAAGTTCATGAGGGACTAATTCAGTAATTCAGTGAGACTCTTCCAGGGGAAGTTCAGTCCCCATGGGAAGTGATTACACACTGATGGAATTTCTGCACACTGAATGGAAAGATGCTCTTTGCCTCTTGGCTGTGTCACAGTACTAAGTGGGAGACTGATTATTTCTAAGACTGCAGCTCCTCCCAGCACTGATAAGAATGGAATGCAGGCTACCATGGAGATTCAGGTCACTAATTAGTCCCAGAAGCTTTTATGCCTTGAATTGTTGTTACATTAATTATGCATCAAATTAGAAAGTTTGTGAAGGCCCAGCGCCAACTGTAGTGCAGAGCCTGGTGACGGCGTGGGGACATCAAGGAGCGTCCCACCCAGTGGACTGCTGGGACTGCACATGAAACCATGTGGCCTGATCAGGCATGCGGTGACCCCGCCTGCTCTCTGCTCCAGCTGTTTGCAAACTTCTGCCAGAGAGTTTATCAGCACACAGTGGCAAAAGAAGGCAAGGGAGAAAATAATGGCCTGGCCTCCGTTCTACAATCTGAGCTCTTTTGCAGAAGTGCCCAACTGAGAAAGGATGTAGAATAAGCATGTGGGCATTTTGTTTCCATGGTAACAACCGGAAGATGCTTCCAGATGTTTAATGAGATGGATATATCCTGTCTGGATATAGCATGTCTTCAGTATTTATCTGAAGTTTTTAGTGTACGGTAGGCATTGCTTTAGTGTTGGTTTAACTATTCCATCTCCTCCTCCTCTTCCTTCATCTTCTTTTCCTTTTTGTGTTCTCTGTGAGCATAAAATAAAAATATATTTGATGCTTGGTTGTAAAATAAACAGATGATGAATGGCAGTCTCTGTGACTGTTGGGTTATAATTGCATCGAGGGCTCGGGTTGAAGTCATAAACCACAAGAAGTGAAGCGTGACCCACAAACAGCCTTCGAGATGGAATACAGCCCCATAATTCAGAGTGGACCTTTGGAAAAGAAATCCTTAAACCTAGGTTTCATGTAGGGAAAGGGACCCTGCCGTGTCCTCTTCTGATCAGTTATTAGAAGACACATAGTTGCTCTGCACAAATCTGATGACATGTGTTAATGTTGGGTAAGCACACGACCTGTTCTCTAAGGGTTGCTGTTGAAACCAGGCAGCGGAGCCCTGAGCAGAATCAAGAAAAGGGAAGCTGGAGTCTCCCAGAGAGAGTGTTTTGGGCCCGGGTGAATGTAAGCGAGACTCATGCAAGGAGGTGTGTTCCTTACTTTGGGGCTGATGGGAAGAGGAGCCATCTCCTACCAACAGGGTGCAATGTTCTCTTGCCCTTGAGCTTCACGCTTCTCGATCTGCTTTTTTCACTTGTGATTCATCTAGCGGCTGGTTTGAGTTTTCGTGGGGAGTGATATGTTGTCAGAAATTCCGTCCCTGTTCTGTATCTTACTACTTCTCTAAATGTGTTTGCTACTTTCCAGACCAATTCAGCTCGATCTCATAACTCATTAGAGAAAGTTGATCTCATGCAAACTGAGAGTTATGAGAGAGGCTTTTTCATGAGGGTTTCTTGTATGATGAAAATAAATATTCACACATTACAGAGAAAATAAACCAAATCCAACTATTCTGGAGGAGGTGGATGGTTAAATGGAGGCGTCTTGTGATCATAAATTAAACCATCAAAATCCCCTATGGTTTCTTCGTAGCCCTGTTGTTAAGTGAAACAACATATGTGCGAGAGTGGCGGATGGTGAGGGCTCAGATGCTCAGTCAGGCGGTACCACGACCTGTACCACAAGATGCAGAAGTTCTTATGAAGGCTGTTGTCTGCTGTTACCGGCCTTCCTGAGCAAGGGCGAAGGCATCAGGAAAGTGAGAGCTGCATTTGACTCCTTCATGCCTTCTGACACAGAGAATGCAGGATACCACTTACAGCAAAATCTGTGGCATGAAGCAAACGAAGCCACAAAAAAAGAATAATTTAAGACAAACTATCAGCTCAAAATGGAGGAAGAATAAGATCCTTTTATCAGACTTATTAAATTAAATCTACATATAGAATGTGTGTTTAATTTGCTATTTTCTTCCTAGTTTCTTACACTGGAAACAGATCATTGACTTTAGATCTTTATTCTCTTTCAAATATGGAATTTAAAGTTATGAATTCCACTCTAAATACTGCCTTAGCTGCATCCCACACATTTTGATATGTTTTTATTTTCATTTTGGCTCAAAATATGTTCTAATTTCTCTTGTGATTCGGATTAGACTTACCTATTTTTATAATTTGGGAATTTTCCAGAAATCTTTCTGTTACTGATTTCTATTTTAATTCTGTCACAATCAAAAATATATTTTGTACGATGAAAAGTCCCTTACATTTATTGAGACTTGTTTTATGATCCAGAATATGATCTTTCTTAGTGAATATTGTGTGTGTATTTGAAGGAATTTGTATTCTGCTCATTTTAGATGGGATATTCTATAATTAGGTCCACTGGTTCATAGTTTTGGTCAAATGTTCCATGGTTACCTGTACACTTGTATAACAATTACTGAGAAAAGAATGTTGAAATTTCCATGACTGTGGACTTATTTTTCTTTTTGGTCCTGAAATTTTTTTGTTTTATTTATTTTGATGTTGTTAGATATTGTTAGGTATATGTACCTTTAGAATTATTATGCCCCATTGATGGATTGACATCTTTATCATTGTGAAATGTCTCTCTTGATTCTAGATAATATTATTAATTCAGCCATCTACTTTGATATTAATTATAGTCATTTCAGATTTCTCTTCATTAGTTTTTGCATGGTAATTTTTTTGCCTCTGTAGCTTTATACATAATGTGACTTACTTATAGACTAAATGTAAGTGTATCTTACTTTTTAAAAATCCAATCTGACAATCTTATTTTCCATTAAAATGTTGAGAATTTCTTTTGATGTTTTTTATAGTGCAGATCTGTAGTCAATATATCTGCTTTTATTTGTGTGAACTGTTTTTTTCCCTATTTCTGATTTTTTTTCTCTATTTTGCCTTCAGTTTTGAAGATTATTTTCCTGGGAAAACATTTCTAATGATGACAGTTCTTTCTGTCAGCGTTTAAAAGCATATGATCATTTCACTGGTGGTTTACATATTTTCTTATGTTGTCATGCTTGTATTGATTACTCTGTAGTTAATACAGCTTTTATCTCTGGGTGATTTTAAGATTTTCTTTTTACCTCTGGTTTTGAGCACTGTGATTATGTTACATTGTGGCATGGTTTTCTTTGCACTTTATTCTTCTTGGGTTTCATTGACTTTTTTTTTTTACATCTAGGCTTATAGTAATTAAATTTGTATAAACTTTTAGCTATAATTTCTTCATATATCTCCTCTCTCCCCTTCTAATTACATGTTAGTCTTGATATTGCTTCATTGGTACTAGATATTATTTTTGGCAGTCTTTTTTCCTCTGTTCTTGATTTTGAACATTTTCTATTACCGTGTCAAGCCCACTGACCTGTTCTGCTGTTTCAAATTTGTTGACATATACACCAAATTTGTATATTTGTTGAAATATACACACTTCTTCAGATAGTATAATTTTCATCCCTGCAAGTTCAGTCTCAGTCTCTCTCTCTTTCTGTTCTTCAGTTTCCTTATCTCCTTGAACAAATTAAGCATATTTATGATCGTTAAAGTCCTTGTTTTTCAAACTTCCCTAAATTTTTGTCATTTCTGGTTCTGCTCCTGTCATTTATGGCCTCCTTGTAGTGTGAACCATATATTTCCATTTGTACTGTGTGTTTGATCATTTTTTATTTAATGCTACACATTACTTAATTTAATATTGTCTTCAGCAAAGTATGAGTCCCAGTTGCACCACATTCTCACCATGCTTGCTATGGGTCAGTTTCCTTTCTTTCTTTCTTTCTTTCTTTCTTTCTTTCTTTCTTTCTTTCTTTCTTTCTTTCTTTCTTTTTTTCTTTTTAACCGTATACTTTTTTTCCTCTCACTTTTTATTAGTACATGTTTATAGTACATAATGTTTACATTCCTTGTGGGGAATTGGTGCATGTACATAATACATCTTAATTCTTTTTTTATCCCCTTTTCCTTCCTTCCCTTCCTCCTTTATATATCTCTTCATTTCCTTCTGTTTTGGTACATATTTTCGATACATAATATTTAGATTTCTTGTGTAGATTTGCTACAGGTATATACACGTCTTAATTCAGTTTTTCATCTCTCTTCCCCCCCTTCCGTCCTCCTGTCTCTGTCTCTTGATCCCTTTAATCTTCTTAACGTTAGCCACAATAATGGGCATGTGTTGATATCTTTTGTGGTTTTAATTTTTATCTCCCTGCTGACTAATAATGTTAAACTTTTCATGTCTTATTGACTTTTGTATATCTTCTTTGTGAAGTATTTAAGTTCTTTGCCGATTATTGTGTTACATATTGCAGTGTAATACAGATAGCCTCATAATTTATTGGCTTACATAGTCGTTCTTAATTTTGTTTACAGATCTTTTATTTGGGCAGGAGTCATTTGGGACAGCAAATGTCTGCTCCATTTGGCATATTTGGAGCAGCTCGGCAGGAATGGGGGTGTGTCGCTCCGACATGGCTCAGCAGGGCTGTCCACCAGAGACCTTGGTTCCTCTTCGTGTGCGTTTGTCCCGTGTAATGCCTGAGTTGTAAAAGCATGTGTTCCAAGAGAACAGAAGTGAATGTCATAATATATACACATGAGGAATGAAAGTGTATGTCCACCAAAAACTTAGACAAGGACATTCCTAGCTGCATTTATCATCATAGCTCACACTGGATACAAGCTGAAGTCTCAAGTCTCTGCAGGTCTTGACCTGGAAACTGGGCTAGCATTATTTCCATTATACTCCGTAGGGCAGTGGTGGCAAGCCTATGGCACGCACCCTGCAGCGGGCTGTTTTCTGTCATTGGAAGCTCTAAAAGTTTCGCCATCACTGCAAAGCGGCACTGAGTTCATCCAGATTCATGGGGGAAATGACACAGACCCTGCTTTTTCACTGGAAGATGGGACCATATTTATTCTACTCTTGTCTACCTAATGGTTGAACTGTGCAGGTGAAATGACTTGCTTTCATCTTGTATGAAACATAAACTAATTTCCCTTTCAGGTCTGGAAATTTTCATTCTTTGCTTTTTACATCCCATATACCAAGTACATTTAAAGCTCTTAGAAGAAAGACAGTTAAGTATAGATATCATCTAATAATTTTCCCATATTTCCAAGGTAGTGTCAGCCCATTTTCATGGGCTTCTAATGCTCTTCAGGGCCCTTGAACAATTGCTTTCATATTTTCTCCATAGTTTATTATTCTTTTTGACAATGTTATTCTAATAAAAGGAATCCCTCCATTGTTGGAAACATCCTACTCCCAGCCCCAGTGTATAACATACAAAATATATCAGAAAATATTTAGATGGGGAAAAATGAAAGTAATCCTAAAAAATGCTATGTAAAATTTGAACATCAAGTGAAAACAAAACAAGTATTCACACAGGAAATTTTATTAAGTCTAGAATAATTTATTGATTATTTGACATTAAATAGGTATGATATAAAGAATCTTTGGATTTTGAGGACTTGTAATTCTAATCTCATATTTAATGTATCATTTAATTTTTTATTTTGATGAATGCAAAGAAAATTTAAGGACTTAGAATTTATTTGTTTATTGTGAAATCAGTAAATATATAAAAACAGATTTTCTTTTTTTATAAAATTTTATTTTAGTGGTACATTTTAGATATACATGATGATAACATTCATCATAGGGAATTTGTACCTGTACATGAAATATCTTGCTGTTTCTTTTTTTCTCATTCCCCTCCCCTCCTGTCAACCCCTCCTCCCTCCTTATTTACAAAAGTTTGTTTCCATTTTTTCCTTCTATTCTTTTTTTCTTGTCCCTATGTTCCTATCCCCTTGCCCTTCCTGGTTCCCCTTCCCCTTCCCATCTGAACAATTTTTTCCTGTTCCTAATATAATACATATTAGTCCTTGGTTTCTCTGGTGTGAGAAACTGAAAGTGTAAGACACAGATTTTCTTAAACACTTAAATTCTATTGTCAAGTGGCATTTACAGTTTCTTTCTTCTCAAACAGGGTTCACAGGCACAGGAAGTACCTGCATATGGGCTGTGAAATAATCACAGAGTAAACATGGCTCTATTCCTGAGGATACCAATTTTAACTATGGAATTTGGGTACTATCACATTCATTTTATATTAAACTTTGATATGCTATGGTATAGAATACAAATATTACACGAATATTTAAAACTAAAATGAGAATTAAAGGAGCTTTGTCTTTGGAGAAACCTTAGGGCAGCTCTCTTAGTTGCTGTGGTATGAAGTCTTTCTGTTTTACGGAATTTGTACAGAAAAGTCCAAGATGTGCACTGGGCAAAAAGTCTGAAGTCCTGCTCTCTGTGTAAGGCTGCAGTTGTCATTGGGTCTGTGCTGTGAATGTGCTCTATTTACCCAGAAATCTGCTGTATTTATTTTGCTTCAAAACTTCTGTATTTATTCAGTTTCAAAACCCTTAAAACTGTTCATCTGTTCCTCCGTCTGTTTTTGGTTGAAGGAATTTGGGTGAAAGATTTGCTCCTCTGATCGTCCACCAAGGCGAAGCACAGTTGGCAGCCGGCCCTTCTCTTCCAGCTGCAGACGTAGCTGAGATTAGCACAAGCCATGGCTTCCAGTTGGTTTCCAAGGGTGGACTACGGATAGTTTGCAACGTGGCCGAGGGCTTCCTTTCCCAGTGGGCCCTCACAGTGTCTAAGACTCCAGTCCTCAGCAGTAGAACAGTAGCGATCTTGACAGGCCAGTGCCGTGAGAGACGAGAGGACAGCCTCCTTCTGAGCCGTCGTCTATAGACATCTACAGATGTCTCGATTCAAGCTGATTGGCCATGATTTTCAAACGTGTGCTTTAAACTCTTTAACACTCATTCCATCAAAAGATGGAATTTAATTCCTCTTTCTTTGAATAGAGGCCAGCCACAGTAACTCACTTTCAGTGAACATAATTAGGTGGAACTGACGCTGAGACTTTTCAAACTAGGGTAGGACAGGCAACAGGACTTCTGTCCAGAGAGTTCTCTCTCACTTCTAATCATGCATTTGGGATCCATGGAGCCAATATGCAAGAAATTCCAGTACTCTGAAGCTGTCCATACTGGAAAGACCATGTAGGAAACTCACAGACATAGAGACGCTCGAGGGCGCCAAACTATTCCAGCTCTCTCTGGTCTCCAGGCAAGCGTGTGAGCGAGAGGCTTTCAGGTGGTTCTAGTCTTCAAGCTGCTCCAGCTGCTGCCGAGCGGAGCAGAGATGAGCTGCACCTGCTGAGCCCTGTCGCGGCTGCAGATTCATGAGAAAAATGAATGCTCTTAGTGGGCATGGTGGCACATGCCTGTGATCCCAACACGGGGAGGCTGAGGATGAAGGGTTACAAATTTGAAGACAATCCTCATAGCAAGTTCAAGGACAGCCCGAACCACATAGTAAGACCCTCTCTCAAAATGTTATTTCAAGCCACTAAGTTTGGAAGCAATTTGTTAGGCAGTCACTTAACAAGTAAATGAATTCTCTTCTTTTGCCTCTCAAGACTCTGAGAGAATGGGAGCTAAATAAAGAAAATTCTGACTGTATACAAGGGGACAAGGAGAAAAAGGCAGGAAGAGAGCAGAATCACAATACACTGAAAGACATGTGGAAACTGAATTATTTTCACAGATATTATCAGCAATAAATATGTACACGGAATGTTGAAAGTTTTAAATTAGAAGGAATTTTAGGGATCATAACAGTTAATTCATTTTTTAAAAAGTGAAGCTCAAAGAGTTGACTCACTTAGGCCAAGATTCCAGAGCCAGAATAGAGCCCAAGCATCCGAACATATACTGACTGCAATGTCTTTTTTCTCAAGGCATAATAAGCCTCCAACTTTGCAAAAAATAAATAAATAACAATAACAAAACAAAAGCAAAGGCAAAATCAAATGAGCGGAATAAAAAATCAGTGGTGGCAACGGCAGCAGAAACAGCAGCAATAACCACAATAATAATACTGCATAAACTAGCTGGCTATGTCCAAAGGGAGTTGTCTTCACTATGCCCGCACCAGTGTGGGGCTCCTTGTAGACAAGTGTCCCTGTCTCCAGGTCCTTGACACTGAGGGAGCTTGGAGACCACAAGAGAACTGGCAGGTCCAGTCTTGGGAAGGGAAGATGAGTCTCAGACAGCCTTGTGTTTCTTTACACAGACATAGGTACATTTGTGGAGGACTTACCACGTTACAACCAAAATAAATACTTTATGTATGTTATCTCATTTTATGCTGCTTTGTATTGTTGTTTTAAATCAGGTTGAGGTGTAAGTTACATGGGATGAAAAGCGCTCCTATTAAAGACATAGTTCAGTGAGTTTTGCCGAGTGTAAAGACCTGTGTGACCACTCCCATAATTAAGGTACAAAATATTTCTACCCTGCTATTCTTCCAAAAGTTCCTTTCTTCTCTTTACAGGTAATCCTCCTCCCCTGTACTCAAGAAAGCCCTTATAGCCTTGCTTTTGCTATAGATTTCTTGAATGTTTTAGAGTTTTGTGTAAATAGAATTGCCCAGTATGTATTATTTTGTGTCTAACATCTTCTGCTAAACATGGTGTTCTACATATGCATGTATATAATTGTGTGAACGAGTAGTTTGTGGTTTATAAATGTTGAGTTGTATTTCTTCATATAGCTAGTCTACAGTTTGCTATCCACTCTCCAATTGATGGATTTTTTTTTCCACTTTGGGGCTCTTATAAATAAAGCTGCTGTGAACAGTTTTATGTCTTTATGTGGACGGATGTTTTTGTTTCCCCTAGACCAATACTTAAGGATGGGTCATATGGAGAGTGTATGTTTATAAGAAACTGCCAAACTGTTTTCCAATGTGACTGTATCATTTACATTCCTACCAGCAATATGTGAGCTTTCAGTTGCTCTACAGATTCGCCACTCCAGTAGGTGTGTAGTGGTATCTCGCTGAGGTATTAATTTGCTTTTTTCTGATGCCTAATGGTATCAGGTACATTTTTGCATCTTTCTTTGCTGTATCTATACGTTTGGGGTTGGAGTTTCTTTTTAAATGTGTTCCTTATGTTTAAATTGATATGCATGCCCCCTTGTTATTGCACCATAGGTGTATTTTATATATTCTAGACACGAGTCTTTTGTTATATATATGTTATATAAATAATAGATGCATGTATTGTAAGAGACTGTCACAAGCTTTTTCACTTTTCTTAACAGCATTTTTCAAGGAGCAGGAATAATTTTAATTTGATAAAAGCCTAATTGGTTTTGCCTCCTTTATGGATATTATTTTTGGTGTTTTGTGAAAGTTTTAAAATTGAACCATCGAAAGGGAAAAGGAGCCAATCTGAACAGGCAATCCAAGCAGCGTTAGTGAGAAAGCATTAGTTCTCAATTCGTGGTGTAGATCAGAATCACCACGTGAGATTTAGAAAACACATGCCTAAAAGTACACTTAAAAATTCTAATTGAGATTGACCTAGGGTGGAGCCTAATCACTAACAGCTTTTAGAGGATCCTTTGGTGATCTTAATGCTCAAAATGTGAAATATTTTGCACTAGGTAGGATTTTAATGGCTATTTTATAATTTTAGAGAATTCCCATACCAAATTGAAATTTGGCATACAATCATCATTTTTATTTGATTTGTATAATTTATATATTATTTATATAATTTTTGAGACAGAGGAAGTGGTTAAGCAACACTTGATTAATAGCTTTGAGTCCCAAACATGGAAGCATCATAGTGTGTCTTACGTGAATATGCAAGGGAAAGTTTTGGGAAGAGCTTGTGCAACTGTAGTTCTGTGACAGAGCTCTTGCATAGCAAGTACAAAGGCCCTGGGTCCAATCCCTAGCACAGAAAGAAAGAAAGAAAGAAAGAAAGAAAGAAAGAAAGAAAGAAAGAAAGAAAGAAAGAAAGAAAGAAAGAAAGAGAGAGAGAGAGAAAGAAAGAAAGAAAGAGAAAGAGAGAGAAAAACAGGTCTCATGAAGATACAAAAAACAAAAACGCGCTAGTCAACATGATTTCATGGTCACTCTAAGAGGTCTTCTTAATTATTGGGGCAAACAAAAAGCCACAAAAAAGCCAAGCAGGTATGAGAAAGCTTCTCAGTTGAAAATATGTACAAGTTGCTGAGGAGGAGTTAACAGGGTAAAT
Source organism: Hystrix cristata (assembly GCA_004026905.1). Lineage (NCBI taxonomy): Eukaryota > Metazoa > Chordata > Mammalia > Rodentia > Hystricidae > Hystrix > Hystrix cristata. Next base: position 82,807 of record PVJO010006472.1, read on the forward strand.
AGAAAAAACATGACCAAAGAAAAAACCAAACTGCTGATACATGTTGAAGCAATTGATTTAAAAGGTTTATTTACAAGCAGCGCTATTATAGCAGAGTGCAGAGTTCAGCAAATCTTCCCTAACAAAGGCAAACATAAAACTGGAAAAATTACTAACAATGACAGTTTCAGGGCTCTGAAAATCAACCAGAGACAAACAAGAAGTTGAGCAATGTTTATTCATGAAAAATTGCCAGCAGTTTGAATAAGAAAAGTGGGGTCCACAGAGATCCATAGCTTTCTTGCCCATAGCCCCTCCAGAGCTCTGTAGACTCAGTAGACTCATGAAGGCAAAGCTGACCACGAAAACCAGCAGCTTTATAGCCAAACAGGGGCTACCTTGATTTGGACTGGAGAACCAAAGCCTATTCCTGGCAGTCTGGTCAGTAAAAGCAGCATACGTGGTAGGACATGAATGAGGATCCTCACAGCTCTCCTAACCAAAAATTTTAGTTCCACGGCAAGGAACAAAACAGCTAAGAACCTAAGAGAGAGCTCCTGAAAACAAGTGTCACGTAAGGGCTACATAAGTCTCTGCACGCTGCTGGGCATAATAAGAAACTATTTACAGAAAGCCAGTGCAAAGGAAGAGCTGAGGCAGATTGGAGAACTGCCTGAATTTTGAATCCTGTCACCTACCACTCTAACATACATGGATTTATCAGCAGAGGGTGAAGCTTAGAGGCTCCAGTGCTGCTTTACCACGATCCTTTTATCAACCAGTGACTTGTCAGCGAGCTAGGCAGACAAGGGCAGCACATAGAAAGCTAGGCAAAAAATCAGTAAAAAGTGATAAAATAAATTTTAAAAACCTGAGCAGAGACATCAGTGCCTGCATACGTATTTCAGGCAGACAGATTCTGTAAACTAAGTCCAAGCAAATTACTAAAAACAGTATAAATGCCTCATGGAAAATATCATAATTCAGACTCATTACAATATATGGTCTAAAATATCCAACTGCCAATAGAATATAATGAGATATTCAACGATACAAGAAAAGGCAACCTGTACTCAGAGAATAAAAAGTCTATAGAAATCAATTAAATGTATTCATCACAAATATATTTATCAAACAAAGACTTCAAAGCAGCTCTTATATTTTAAAAATTAGAGGAAACTGTGATGATAATGACACTAAAATAGAATTCCTGTAGAGCCACAAAACAATGAAAAGAGACCCATGGAAACTCTAGAATTTAAAGACATTCTAAATGTAATAAAAAATTAAAATGGGCAGACTTGGGAAGGCAGGAAAGGAAATGAATGAGCTTGAGCTACAGCAAGCAATGTTAACTACTGTGATGAATGAGGAGAAAAATACACTGAGGAAAAATAAACAGGGTCTCGGAGACCTATGGGACGGCAGAAGGTAGACCTACTTACACGGAGTGAGAGCTCCGGAAGGAGAGGAGAGAGAAAACTGACAGAAAGTATTCCTGAAGAAATAATTGCAGAAAGCTCCACAAACTTGGAAGTCACACAGCTCAACAAACTCTAAGCAGGATAAACACATGAGCCCCCCCACTCACACCATAGTAAAATTTCTGAAGACCAAACACACACATGAAACCTTAAGAGCAACAGAGGAAGAACTTATCTCCAAATGGGAAACAACAGTATAATTAATGCCCATATTCTTAACTAACAGAGCAGAGCGGAAAGGGCAGGGAAATGACAGATTCAAAGTGATGACAAGATTCTACATCCAACAAAATTATGCTTCAAGCATTAAGAGACATAAAAGCCCCTTGCTGCGTCGCCGGTGTCGGAGCAGCCTGCTCAACCTCGCTTCTCCTCTCCCGGCGGAGGCCCGGGGGACTCGAGCCGGAAGCGGGGACCATGTTCCGACACAAGCTGACGGCTCTCGACTACCACAACCCTTCCGGCTTCAACTGCAAAGATGAGACAGAATTTAGAAACTTTATTGTTTGGCTTGAAGACCAGAAAATCAGACACTACAAGATTGAAGACAGAGGTAATTTAAGAAACATCCCCAGCAGTGACTGGCCCAAGTTCTTTGAAAAGTATCTCAGAGATGTTAACTGTCCTTTCAAGATTCAGGATCGACAAGAAGCAATTGACTGGCTTCTTGGTTTAGCCGTTAGGCTTGACTATGGAGATAATGCTGAAAAATACAAGGACCTAACACCTGATAATGCAAAAAATACTGACAATGCAGCTAAAAATGCAGAGCCGTTGATCAATTTGGATGTAAATAATCCCGATTTTAGGGCTGGTGTAATGGCTTTGGCTAACCTCCTTCAGATCCAGCGCCATGACGATTACCTGGTAATGCTTAAGGCAATTCGCATTTTGGTTCAGGAGCACCTAACACAGGATGCAGTTGCTAAAGCAAATCAAACAAAAGAGGGCTTGCCTGTTGCTTCAGACAAACACATTCTTGGTTTCAACACAGGAGATGCAGTTCTTAATGAAGCTGCTCAAATTCTGCGATTGCTGCATATAGAAGAACTCAGAGAGCTACGAAAATTAATGAAGCCATAGTAGCTGTTCAGGCAATTATTGCTGACCCAAAGACAGACCACAGACTGGGGAAAGTTGGAAGATGAATACTTTAGATTTCAGCCTCTCACCTACTTAGCACAGTGGGGAACTATACACTTCTGGCATGTATTTGGAAATCAAATCTTATTTTGGAGGAATCCCAGAAAATTGACTGTTCTAGAGATTTGCCACCACAATTATTTCTTTTTCTTTAATAAAGTTTAAGAAAGTTTAAAAAAAAAAAAAGAGACATAAAGACATTCTGAGACCAAACAAAGAGAAATTGTTGCTAATAGACCTGTCTTCCAAGAAATTCTATGGAAAATGAAAAGAACTGACACCATAATGCAAATTGACAGGAAGAAATGAAGAGCATTAGGCATGGTAAGGACATAGATAAATGTGAAAGACTATATAAATATATATTTTACTGTCTCTTCATGTTTTAAAGAATAATTAGATACTATAAAGCAATAATTATAACATTATATTATTGGGTTTATAGTATTACATATAATATATCCGACAGTAATAACACAAAAAAGAGGCATGGAAATTAAGCTAGAAAGGAGCATAGCTGTTATATTTTACCGAAAACAGCAGAAGTTATATTGATAAATTAAAACAAGCATTTTAATCTCTAGAGCAGACATTAAGAAAGTAACTTTTAAAAATCAACAGAATAATTAAAATAATGTGCCAAAAATTGTTTACACCAAAGGCTGCAGTAGAAAAGAAACAGGAACACAAACACATGAGCCATATTGAAACAAACAGCACACAGGCAGATGTAACTCAGTCATGTAAAATCACATTGAGTAGTCCATTAAGTTGACTAAACACTCCAAGGAAAACATAAGGATCATCAGATGACATGCAAAAGACAGGTTCAGTGATATGCTGACTACAAGAGACACATTAGAATCCAAGATGTATCTAGAATGAACATAAAAGAGTGGGAAAGCTATAACACACCCGGACCCTAAGACAGTTGGAGTGGATGCATTCACTTCAAACAAAGTAGACCTTTAGTAAATGTTACTAGAGAGAACAAAGTCTTTCATAGTTCTAAAAGGGTCAATACATCAGGAAGATACAGTGATTTCAAAAGTGTATACACCTAACAACAGGATTATAAAATATACAAAGCAAAACCTGGGAGATAGGAAAGGCAACATAGACTACTCAATTCAAAAATCTAAGGCCCATGGTATTGGGAGAGCAAGAAGACAGAAAATTCGTACAGAAATACAGGATTCAAACAATACTAGTAACCAACATGTTCTAATTGACATTTATAGGATATTTTGCCCATAACAGCAAGTTGTATTTTTCAAGTACATATGGAATATTCTCCAGAATAGCAGACCATAGGCCCTAAAGCAAGTTTTCATACATGTAATATTCAAGGTATAGTCTTCAATCACAATAGAATTAAATTAGAAATTTTTAAAATCCCCCACAATATCTGAAAATGAGATAACACATTTCTAAATAACCTAAGGTCAAAGAAAAAATTGTAAGGGAAATTAGAACATGTTTTCCCCCTAATGAAATTGGAAAAACAACAGAAAAATTCATGGGATGCAGCTATTGTGGCACTCACAGAGAAAGTTATGGCTTTAAACATATATGTTAAAACTTGCCTTCTGTGTTTAGAAAAGTCATTGCTAATAAATTAGAAAATGTTTTACATTGTATGAACAAATCCTAGACTTTGTTGGCTTAGCATTGGTACCTCTTCCTCAAAGGTTTTTAAGACTTTAAATGCAGATAATATATATGAATGTATGTAAATGCACACAATATATTGTGAAATGCTCTATATAGAAAAGGTTTTGTAGGTAAGTACCACCATATATTGAGGTTCTATCCACTCATGAGGTATTGGGCCAAATATTTTATATACGTGATCTCATTAAATATTCAAAGTGATTTTGTGAAGTATTATCAAGAAAAATAAAATTTAGAAAGTTCATAACTTACCTACATTAAACTGTCAAATATACCACAGTATTAGATTCAAACCTAAATGCTTGGATGCAAAGCTGAGGCTCCTAACTTCTGGTTTAACTATCGCCCTTTCCAGTCTCAGTGATTTCACCTTAATTTACAAGCCTCTACATTTTACGTGTTCTTTAGCCATGAAGACTAAGACGAGAAATCTCTATTTCTCATTTTGCAACCTTTGATACAGTTAAAATCCCTGTGGGTTCTTGCCTTGCCAATTTTCCATTCCTTCAATGTGCATGGCTTTGGATTACTTCGGGTTAGTATAAAAAAGATTGTTTGTTTGCCCCACAAAGCATGTACTAAATTATGTGTCTCTGGCTTTAAGCCTTCTGTTCAGGTTTTTGTGTATCCCTTTTTAGGGATCTAAATCAGTGTGCCTGACTTTGATGTGAACTCCTACTTTAGTAAGGTGTTATCTGAAATAGAGGTTCACATTTTAGTTTGACAAACAGTAGAGCTGATTTGATAAGGAAGACTGAGTGTGAATACTGGTAACTAGGAATATTAATCGGGCCCAAGTGTGGGATCTAGAAAAGTCTTGACAATGTTATTTGGGATAATACAATGAAATCAAGGATTTATGGGCTGCTTGTGTTACTGGATGGTAGGTTTCAGGGGTTTCTTTCCAGGTCCTGGTGTCCTGCACAAAGAATTGGACAAGACATACAGAATAGTCAGCAACGGTGTACGTTTATGGAATGCAGAAAAGAAGTAGGCTGTACAGGGCAAGAGGGGCCCAGTTAAAAGGCATACAGCAGCCCTGAGAATAAAGCAAAAGGGGTCATTAGTACCCAAAATACCTGCATTGACTTCCCTCTTATACAAAGAAGGCATTAGGACATTCGTCCCATCCGAAACTCACTTGGCTTCACAGCTGTACTATCAAAAAATTCACTTGGCCTCTTGCCAGATGTAAATGAAGGATGAGAAACAGGCTCCTTTGATTGGTGATGGCCACATGCAAATGAAGTATTGAGAATAGCATCTTCTGATTGGTCCTGGGAACAGTGCCAGATCGAAATGAAGGGTTGAAAATAACACTTTTCTGAGCGGTCCGCAGTTCTCAGAAGTTGTAAGCCTGAAGGCATTTTGGGTCCCGTGTTGTGTGCCTTTCCTCTCTTCTTAGGAAATGTTTCCTTTGACCTATTCATGGATTTGTATGACCCTTGGCATATTCCACACAGGTGGTTATCCAGTTTCCCCCCAACCCTAATCTCCTACCTCTCCCCAAAGTTACAAACTCAGGTATTTCCTAACTTCCAAATGGCTAGTGTGTATTTTTTAAAAATGGTCATTTGACAAAGATAATTATGTACCAAATAACTGAAACCATAGATTTGACTTTCTTTTCGGTGAGTAGATATTGTTTTCCCAGGGTATTCTTCTTTGGCTAGAAAAATGAAACTTGGAAGGGTGTTGAATGTCTTCTTGCCAGTTATTTTACGTTTCAGGTAAAATGAAGACGCAAAGATGTGCAGTCTTCAAAGCAGGAATATTTTATTTAACCTCAAACTTTTTGCACCAGTTAGGTAGCTGGTGCCTAAAAGTTGCCTCCGGAAGCATGAGGAAGGTGTGTTGCCAAAGTCCATTCAATTGAGAACTAGAATAAAAACCCAAGTCTCAGATTGCTCAGGTTGATTTGAGACTTTCACCTTAACAAAATGATACATTTATTATTGGAATAAAGTTCTTTCTAGGCTCCTGAAGGGCTTCAGGCACTGTTAATGACTACACTGTATAGAGACTTTGAAGATTTTTCCACTTGGGTCTTCATTTGAGGTTTTATATTTCCCCAGAGACAAGACACAGGAGAAGCTGCCTC